>CAJUYG010003507.1:0-21142 GCA_910591675.1 Galerucella calmariensis
TTGTGTATTTCTTCAGCTTTCTCCTTTTTCTACTGAAAGACTGAATAGGTGTGTCACCCGAAAAATTGAATTACACTGCTTATTGTCGATCATAATGCCTAACAGATTTGGAAATTACTCCTCAAAGAGTAGACCGTTCACCAAAAAGAAACATCTACTTCTAGCTCCAAGCTAAATCATCCTTTCACACCATGATAGTTGATGAATTATTGAAATATTGGTAGTTACACGTAAAACAGTGAAGTAAAGTATAATTTTTCTACGACAACCTCGATAAATGTTCATCGTAACTTTAATCATAAACAAGCACATTTTGTACAGAATTTCATTTTTGCATTGGCTGCTAGGCAAGTTGCTAAGCAACAAATGCGAAATGGAATATTTCGTTTCAGATTTGGGTACACCCTAAAATTACAACGACTACGGCTTGTCAAATTATGACGTCCAGCGACAAATTGATGAAATGTCTGTCAAAGTTTTAGTAGGTAACGAGTAATTTCATAGTTATAGATAAATGCGAACGATATGTTGTGAAAGAAAAAGTATAGTATGCAATTCGCAACTAAATGGCCATTTTGCACTCGCATGAATTGCAGCACTTGCCTTCGGCTCGTGCTGCAAATTTTATACTCGTGCAAAATGGGCATCATTTTGTGCTCATTGCATAATATACTATTTTATCAATCTGTACTTTTTCCAAAACGATAAAATGCTTCCTTGATCTCTGCTACAGTAACAAATACTCAAAAAATTATTCCTTAACAAATGGCAGCTTAAGTCCGATAGTTATTGAAATATTTTTTCCAAATCTATCCTGAAAATATAGCGAGCTAAGACCCTAATAAAGTAGCGACGTTTCTGTTGGATTTAGTGACAGTAATCTGACATCTGAAATTCAAGGAAGAGTCTATTTTAAATGTTTTGAACGCTGCATTGTCAGATTAGTTTCAACAAAGACAGGTCAAATTGAAAAAATACTATTTCTTTCTATCCTTTCTAATCCCATTAGGCGATGAGTTTCAATAAAATACGAAACACGTCTATCATTAATTAGGTTAAAGAATGCTTATGCAAAATTTGGAGTGAATTGGATCAAGGAATCACGTTATCCCATACAAAACTTTTGTAAAATCCTTTCTTACTGGATGCCTACGTTACAGGAAAAACACACCCTCCAAGCTCCACGTCCTTACGACCAGCGGTTTAGGCTGTACGTTGATCTGTCAGTTAGTCATGTCCCTTCTGCAGCACTTCCCACCACTACAAGTAGTAGACGTTTCAACGAGTAATGCATGCTAGATTCCAGTTGTGGAAATATAACTGCCAAATACAGCATGTTGGAATAATTGATTTGTTCATTCATTCATTCATACGCTTTAGTACAGGGAATGGAGCTCAAAAAAAGGTAAAACCTCGCAATTTTTTCGTCCAGCATGGATTGACTTGAAATTTCAACAGAAGGTAGGTGATAGCCAAAGGTTCGAAATCTATATCGAACCGAAGGGCGCTAAACGGTTTTTAGGGGTGAAAACTACCCTTATTTGTCAAAAATCATAAAATAACATTTTAAACCTGAAAATGGGTAAGATTTGGTTTGGATAAGTTGAATAACGATTGTTTTGAGCTTTGGAATACAATTTCAACCCTTAAAAAGCAGCCCCTGTTACAGCTTAATGTAAAAAAATCACGAATCCTTAAAAAATGATTTCGCCTCTGATTGATTCGCATAAAAATTTGGGATTAGGCTCAACTCACCCTCTGCTTTATATATCATGTCATGCCGACTACCCTTGATTGTTTCTTAGGGATGAAAACTACCCCTGAACGTCAAAAATTGAAAAATAGCATTATAAATATTAAGATAGGTGAAAATTGGTTTGAATTAGTAAAATGATGAATTTGTTACATTTCAAAATACAATTTTATACTTTTCAACCATTAAAAAGCAACTGTTATTAGTGTTATATGTAAAAAAATTTTTTTGACAAAAAAAAGAGCAGGTATATATCGTATAAATAACGCCCCACCGGTTTTGTACATTATTATGCTTCTAAGTACGTACTATACTATACTATTGGAATTTTTCTAAGAAAAAATCGATTGGTTTTTTTAACGTATTTCCTTCATTTTTGATGGTAAAAAGTTTATTCAAAAACGATTTTGTAGGGTTTTTCAAGAACTACAAGGATCTGTAAGTTAAATCTCTGTAGACCCTTTCGTTTTTAAATGGGGTGAGTTTAAAGGGCTAAAAAAAGGTGGTGCTCGTGCGTAAATAGACGTTTTAAACGGCTATATCTCGTCAAATATTAACTGTACAAAAAATCTACTTACAGGAAAATTTTTGTCACGACTTCGTTTTTTAACTTCGCTTGTACCTCTAATATTTTCGGAGTTATTTTGAAAGAAAGGGTAAAAAATACAAAATTATGAAAAATAACTTAACTTTAAGCCATAATTTTTCGAAAACTATCAATTTTAAACTGGTCAAACTTCTTGGACATATTAACCATACATGTACAAAGAGAATTGCACGTGGGTGAAGATCAATTTTAATTAGGGGGGTAGTTAGGGGGTTGTTTTCACCGATTTTTTTGTATAAAAAATTCAGTACTGACATTATTTTTGTCATAATTCACTCAATTTTGATGCTACAGACCTTTTTTTTTTGAAAGAAAGGACTAATTATGCTATTTGAAAAAAATTTTATGAGCTTTCTACGAAAAATGCATCATTTTTCCGGTATTTGACTTTGAATCTATCACATTTTGCATTTGGGAAAAAAAGCTAATCATTGTTGGGTCATATCTCGGTTCCTATTGGTTTTAGAAAAATTATAAAAAGAGAGTTTTGCTTGTTTTTTTAAAAGCTACAATTTCGCTTTACACAGTTTTTTTGATAAAATGCATAATTTTCGAGTTATCCGCGAAAAACATATTAAAAACGTCGATTTTTTCCTCTAAAAAGCGTTACTTTCAATCGCGAATAACTTGAATATTGATTTTACTAAAAAAATGTATGGAACATTTTTTGCTTAGAATCACTTTTTCAACCGCCCCCAAGGCCTTAGCGCCCTTCGGTTCGATATAGATTTTGATCCTTGGGCTATCACCTACCTTCTGTTAAAATTTCAAGTCAATCCATGCTAAACGAAAAAATTGCCAGGTGAAATGCTTCATTCCCTGCACTACTTGCAAGGCTCAATAGCCCAGGCACTTGAACTGAATCTTTGTACTATTCACCCATGTTATCCACCCACCTCCATTCCAAAAGCTTCGTGTCTACCAGTTTATCTGGAGGGATATTCAGCATCTGTGATGGTTGTGCTTTTTCCACTCCAAACTGCTTCAGTCTGAGTCCTTGTAAGTACTCAGAGGAGCAGAGTATGTGAGTAGGTGTTCACATAGAGATCACATTTTCTGCACATAGGTTCACTAACTTTGCCCATGCTGTGCAGATGTTTCCTCAAGGTACAGTGTCTAGTCACCAGTTCGGTAACTGTTTTCAAACTCCTCTCACCCAGTTTTAACAGCCTCGACATGAGATCCTTGTCTTACTTATTCAGTGGACTCTTAGTATGGAGGTATCCTTGTGTCAGCCTCCATTTGAGTTGGTGTTCCATAACT
Organism: Galerucella calmariensis; assembly: GCA_910591675.1. NCBI lineage: Eukaryota > Metazoa > Arthropoda > Insecta > Coleoptera > Chrysomelidae > Galerucella > Galerucella calmariensis. The sequence continues at coordinate 3,624 of CAJUYG010003507.1, forward strand.
AGCCAGTTGATTTGTTAATGTTCATTCATTTCACGGGCTAATCTGTGACAATCAATATTATCTTTCCTCAAATAATTTTGAGTGTATCCCAAATTTTGAACGCGTTCACAGTACAAAGGAATAATTCCGCAAACGTCCGCAAATCCGTCGGTCGTCTCCTCGAATATATTTCGTTGATGCTTTTCGATTTTCGAATCAAACTGATGTTTTTTTATTCCGGTCTCTCAGAATAATGAATATCCAGCATTCGATTTTAACGCCAGCGGCTAGCGACATATTTTTTTGTGTGGTCGAAAACAGAATTGGTCCGTGGAATATCAAGTGAGGGGAAAAATGAATTTTTTTATCACTCCATGAATTTATTGTACCAGAATAATTACTTCTCCGTTTCTACTGTTGAAACAGGTACAAGGTGTTACAGGTTTATCAGGTTTATCAACTTCTCAAGAAATCTGGTACAAGAGATCATTTATAATTTGGCAAGTTTATCTGAAGCCGTGAAAGGAATGCAGTCGAAAACATACGATATTGCCACGTTTAACTATGGAAAAGCTGAAGTGCTAAATATGTGGTGATAATATTTAGAAAAGGAACTTTTTATTATTAACAATATCAACAATATGATTAAACGTTCATCCTTCAATGTGCTTGTTTCCTTGGATTTTTTCTATCAACATTATTTTTTCAATTTATTAATATTAAGGAATTAGCACTTTTCCAAATTTGTTACGGGCTTCTTCAAGCTCTGGCAGCGTTGTACGAGAACCATAATTACCACACCCTCGGAAATACATAATTGGTGATTTTTATCGAGAGCTGACTTCTTATTCGCAAGCAGTGGCGTTGGTATTTTCAATTAACTTTGTATTTTCAATATTACTTCGTAAAATAGGTACCGTACGCCATTTGTACGTTTATGACATATATGCCTCGCCTCTTATCGATTCCCCGTAGCTTCAGATACACTTGCCAAACTATAATTGTTTGTAACATATCGGCTGGTATGGGAACGCGGCGAAGAACTTAGAAGACTGGCGACTCGGCGACCCACTGTAGTGGGTCCTAGGTCACAGAGAAATCGCTGGCAATAAAAAATTGACGAGCTCGCAAGAGCAGGATCGTCAACCCTGATGGACGGACCCGAACCAGCAGTGGGCATTCCCAGATGCTTAACTAGGTCATGGTTGAAAGAGTAGGAAAAAGAACAACACAATAAACACTGGAAGAATACGCCCAGGTGGATACATGGGAAGAAATTCATAAAAGAACCATCAGAACAAGAAGCGAAAGAACTGCTCTCAATGAGCAGGAACAAACTACGCACCATAACAGGGCTACTCACGGAACACTTTCCCACAAAGGAGCACCTGAACAAAATAGAGCTGTAACACGGAGACCTTACATGCAGAAGATGCAAAAAGGATACCGAAACAGATTTGCATATACTATGCAACTGTGAGACGCTGGACCACAGGAGGCAGAAACTGTATGGTAGACCCCAAATGACTCCAGAAGACTTCAACAACCAACCAGCAAAGCAACTGTATGAGCCAATACAGGGAACGGATTGGCTGAATAGGCTGAATAGGCTGTAGTCAGAACACTAGGAGTATCCACAATAAGCCCAGGAGGCTGAGGTGGTGCCGGCGAAGGAACGGCTCCTTTGAAAAAACAATGAGGGATCTTTATCATTGATTTCTATTTCACTAAAATATTTCCAAATTCTTTGTTAGGGAGATATTATTTGACCGTTATAAATACTGGTCTTAATTTATTTTAAACAGTAAGGAGATTACATACAAAGGAACACGTTAAAAACCAGAACTCTCCAGAATATGTATTCTGTAGCTTTTTCTCTTTGGCATGTAAATTTCAACAATTGTATAAATTTTAAATGTCAAAGGGACGCAGTGATACATCGTTGGATTCTTAGTTCTCTATTTTACAATATGCAGTATTTACTTTCCGTCCCCGAGGCCTATAAAAGACCAGGCATCGCGTTGTTGGGAAAATGGCTTCCGGTTACATTTTATGAATTTTTCATAGACCTTAAAACTTTGACTCGCTCACATAAGTTGAGGTATTGTTGCAAAGTTTTGAGTTGATTTTCTCACTTTGCTTGAAGGTTGATTGGGTTGGCTTATTATTACTTAATTATCCGAAATTTTGGTTTCGTTGCTTCCAGCAAGGTATATATAAAAATTTTAAAATAATAAAATTGTGAAAATTGGATAGATGAAGATCCAATTATTACTGAACGAGTTTGATGAAGCGAAAGCTGCTGTGTTAGCGAAACGCGTCACGAAAATGTATTGAACTTATAATGATCAGCAACTGTTTGTCGTCTACCGAAAAACAAACAAATAAATGTAAACGTGGAAGTTATCGAGTGACAGATGGTGAAAAACTTCTTGAATTGTGGCGTTATGAATTTTCCGCCCTATTTTTGGTATTTAAATGATTCGTTGTCCGGTGAAGTGGGCGAAAAAACTCATAACAACACGACTTTGTAGTTTTTTACCATTTGTGACCTTAGTACTTTACACATTAACCGTCAATGTGAATCAGAGTTATCTATGGTTTAAAAGCGCGAACCCACGGTAGGATTTTCCCAAAGAATAGAGTAGTAGTAGACAGATTGTTAAGCCTGATCAGGGTAACTAGTTTGGGCTAAAGTGCGGAGAACTCAAAATTTTTGACTAGAGGTAATGTATAATCATCATTAAAGGGCTCGACAGGAGTAAAGGTAATTGCATTGCCGATTCTTAAGCAAGGGAAGTGGCTGGACTGAAAATTTCAGGACCCAGTAACACCTACGACTTCGACAATTGCGGAACCAGCCAAACGTTACACCCATGCTCAATCCCTTAAGAGATGAGATGGAATCGAAGGATGCAGTCTAGCCAGGATCACCCTGGGAAGCTGGCGCCGAAGAAATATTTGGCGATGACCAGTAAAAACCGTTTAACAGTAGGACTTCTGACTGGCCACTGCCAACTAAGGAAACAGCTCCATACTATGGGGCTTGTGGGCTCACCTCTATGCAGGATGTGTCAACAGGAAGATAAAACTGTAGTCATGTCTTATGCGAGTGTCCGGAATTATCGTCAATGAGAAAGTGTGTGCTCGGTGAGTCTTGGCCTACATCTGCCAATATAGAGGAGATGTCTTCTAGTGACCTGTCCACCTTTCTGGGAAGGACAGGATGGACGATGACCTGGGAGGACAACTCCTCGGGAGGATGTACAATGGGTCACATGTGGCCTGAGTGCTGTGAGCCTACACTCACCCTCCTTACTCTTCAGATACACATATTCACTTTCTACCACTCTTGGGGAGATCTTCAGCATGGCTGTTTCTCATTTTTCCACACTGTCTGTAAAAATAATGAAGTTCAAATATTTGATGTATAATCATTCAATTAACCGTTTAAATAATGATAATGTAACGATAAGCCTAATGTACAGATTTGGCTACATATATTCCTGTATTCCTTGAACTGTAATCACTAGGTATTTTCATTTCTTCCCACATCTTTATTCCGGAAGCTCATGTACTCCAATGTCGGCCTATTGCTTGTTGGAAAAAAGCAATAAAAATGTATGAAAGTATTTCCAGAGAGTCGTTCATCAGTCTGAACATCTATAAATTCTAAATGATACAATAATGTGATATCTAAACCATCTACGATATAAAACATCTTCCAGCTAGTCTTTTTTTAAACTCGAACTCCAAATCCCAACCCCATTTCTAAAGTATCCGAAGGATTTTAGATTTCTCAATATTTTCACAATGATCTGCTGGCGCGGCAGTAAATCTATCCAAAAGAGAAAGAGGTTAGCGGAAAATGCTGATTCCAGAAACTTCATTTTTTAAATCGCTTATGGTCTCTGGGCCTGGGTATTGTAATGTGCTCAAGGACGATCTAGCCAAACAATAATTGCAGGGAACAGATTATTTGGTATTGTGTTCGAAAAGATTCATGTAAGATTTTTCTGAGCAATATAACAATGGGTTCGAATACAGAAAGTTTAAAAGCCCCATAATGGATTATCCAAAATTGCAGTTGAAAAAATACACAGGGTCGTTTATTTAATAACAGTTTCCTGTAACCATTTTCAGATTTGAGTGTTAGCACTGACAGCTGTTTTAAAGCATTGTTTGAATTGTTAATTGAATAAAATCGTTTGAATCCTTGTAATCATCTATTCAAAATATTTCATGAACCTGGTATGTAACAAATAATTTAGTCTATGTACCAGGTGGCCAACTGAGAACGGCCGTCGGCCATATCTCAGTGGATTATAACACAGGTTCGGGAAAAAAAATTATGACAAAAGTGGCCTCGAGAAACTCCTGGAAATTATTTTCAGCATTGTAGCTCCACCGCTAGAGGGCGTATTTGACAGTTATAATTTTAAAATGCAAAATTTTCCAAAATTTACTCCATATTAAATATCATAATCAGATTCCTCGAAAAATTCTGTATATTTTTAATATGACAGGTTTAAGTCTATCTCTTTAAATAAGGGTGAGGAAGAGTGGGACGATAAAACATCTGTAATTCCGGTTCTGCTCGACCGATTTTAATAAACTTGATGTTGTTTGGAAGAGCTTTTGTTGAAAAATCTGAAATTTGTGAATATGAAGCAATCTGATTGATAACATAAATGCTAGAGGGCACTGTTTTATTTTTTTTAAATATTGTGATATCGTAACAATTTTAAATGGATGCATACACATTGAAGTGGGTCTTCGAAAAGTAGACTGAATTAGTAATAAAACACTACAAACAGCAAGGCGATATCTCTTTTCTATCCTGAGATATCGCAAGAAGCAGGTAATTGGCGGGTTTTGTTATTCCAACGTCTAGAAGGCTGGTTCGCGTTAACAAAAATTATAAAATCTAGCCTGAATGGAAACATCTTACATTGGTCTGCATTAATTTAAACTGTTATCAAACTTATGTTATGGTTGCCTCTAGATTACCTAAATGTAATGCTGTCGCTACTAACAATGGGAACGAATTTTAAAATATTAAGATAAATCGAACAATTGAAACCTAAATAACTAGGTACGTAATAAGTGCCGCCCTAGATGTTCGAAATGTCCATTATTCTCAATGCATGAAATCAATCGCTGACGGGTAGAGAAAACAGCAGCTTCAATTTCTGCCCTTGAAATACTTCGTATTGTCTGTCGCATCCCTTCAACCACGTCAGCTTTTGTTGCAGGTCTATCGGCATGAGCAAGATCTTTAACTCGCCCCCACAAAAAGAAATCTAAACAAGTTAGGTCTGGAGACCTCGGTGGCCAAATAAATGAACTTCCAAATATCGGTTTCCATTGATATTTTATGCTTTTGATTCACTAACACATCGCTTGAAAACAAATATAACATTCTTATATAATTTAAAAAAATTAGCACAACTTACTTCACCAGCCTTCTAGACGTTGGAAAATCAATTCCCGCCATTTACCTGTTTCTTACAATATCTCAGGATAGGAAAGAGATATCGCCTTGCGGTTTGCAGTGTTTTATTAGAGGAAAGTCACCAAATATGAAATAGTATCCTAATATGGAATGCCTTCATTTCTCTAAGACTATAAGTATGAAACGCAACACTAGACCATCTTCTGTTTCATTCAGTCTACCAACTATCGCACCCACACCATCGAGTCAGTTGCGCGAATGCTTCACGTGTGGCAGGCGTGTTTTGTTTTGTTGTGGTGCAGAAAATTTTGAAGGTAAGTAATAAACGAGTATTACCAGCTGTTATGTTTGTTTACATAAGTGTTATACTATTTAGTATATCGGTATTATGTTTATTTCACCATTTTGTGATCTTTTGTCATTAAAATATTGTGACTTTGAAAAATATTTAGAAGAGTTTGAACTAGTATAAAAATCCAAATATGGACAGTCGTCGGTGTCTAATTATGGAATATTAAATTGAATGCTTGATGTGTGGGCTCTGGGCACATTATGATTGTGCTGGTCCAGAGTTTGATACTCATCCGATCTGTGACTTTTTCAAGTAATTATGTAACTTCTTCCTTTTATCACAATATATTATATTTATTTAATTGATCTCAAAGATATTAATGTCCATTTTTGTTGTATTCCATATATGGATACCTATTCCATATTTGGTTAATCATTTGTGATTTTGTTTTTTGTGTTAGATTTTAATTTGGTAACTTATAAATTTGATTGAAGGCTGTTAATTACTACATATAAATGTATGACTGATTAGTGAAAACATTAAACTGATTTAATTTATATGAAGTTTTTTTATATCCCAAAAACAAAATGGTATTCCATATTTGGTGACTTTCCTCTACATAATAATGTAGTCTACTTTTTAAAGATCTTCTCCAATTTGTATGCTTCCATTTAAAATTGTTACGAGAAAACCGAGGAGAAAACACAATGTTTAAAAAAATGAAACAGCGCCCTTTAGCATTTATGTTATCAATCAGATTGCTTCATATTCACAAATTTTCGGCTGTTCAAAAAAAGTTCTTCCAAACAACATCAAATTTATTCAATTCGGTCCAGCAGAACCGGAATTACAGTCGTTTCTTCGTAACAAGGTTCCAACTCTCCCCCACCCCTTATTTGGAGAGATAGGCTTGAACTTGTCCTATTGAAAATATGCAGAATTTGTCGAGGCATTTGATTATAATATTTATTATTCTCCTTAATTGAGTGAATTTTGAAAAATTTTGCATTTTAAAATGTTAACTGTCTAATACGCCCTCTAGCGGTGGACCTACAATTCTGAAAATAATTTCCAGGCGTTTCTCGAGGCCACTCTTGTCATAAAAATTCTTTTTCCAGGAATCCACTCCTGAGATATGGCCGACGACCGTTCTTAGTTGGCCACCCGGTACTAGAAAATGAAGACTGGCCATTTTATGATTAATTATAATTTAATTTAATATAATTCCTTCATTGCCTGATAATGATATTCACTGAATCCAGCACTTTGCTCTTATACTGTATCATGTATATTGTGCGAATATGGCTTTAATTATTGCAAAATGCTTCGAAAATTTTAGATGCTCGTTTCAAATACCTGCAGCTTGAGTTACTATAACTTGTCGTTTCAATTAACTCTAGGAATACTATGAAAGCATTTTAGGTTAGTTTGTAGTTTCCAACTGGATAGAATTTATTAAATGGAATACGTTTTGGATAACTCGGTGTGTTCGAAAGTTTAGCGACGGCCAGAAATGATTGAGGCTGTTGAATGAGAGTGATAAAACTTGTAAGCGATAATAAAATGAATATATCCACACGAAACTACTGGAAGCTTCACGTTCATGAATATATGGGATGATTACTAGTGGAAAACTCGTTGAATGTCCGTAGGAACTTCATCAAATATTTATGGACGATAATGAATAAATTTCAACATCTACAATTCGGGTGTGAATTCCAATAATAGTCACACCAAATAATATGATCGGAACCAGTATTATGGACAGTGGAAATATCTGAATAGACCTCTTGCATCTGTAATAAACTCCAAAAAGTAGAATTATGAGGAACATCACCCTGTATAATAGATTTCATTCAATATGTGAAACAATCTTGATTGCATGAAAAATTACCTTAATCCAAACAACGTTGCAAAGTTCAATTAGACTAAACAATGCTGATAATGCAAAGTGACAAAATTACAAAGTAACCCAGAAGGAACCGAGTTTCGAAGACACGATTCCGCTGACTAAGGGAATAGCGCGATAGTTACAAAGTACACGGGTGTCCAATCAAGAAACACCAAGTCAAAGAATGGAGGATAGCTGACTGGGCAAAAAAACGCCAAAAGCCGGGAAAGGTACAAGAAAAGAGTAGTCAGTGGGTTCACCCTCACGAGCGCGGGCGGTTGCCCCTAGAGTTCGCGGTCAGCGGTTATCTGGAAAAATCCGGAGTTGTGATTAATCAAAAGAAGTGTTGGGTAAATCTGAATTCCTTCTTGGAACGTGAAGGAATTCAAGCGTCTACTGTAAGCGCTGCAAAGGGTCCTTCGGTAACAAAGGAAGCAACGGCTGAAACAAGGTTCGCTAGAAGCGAACAGTTTCCCTAAAAGCCCATCTCGTCCGGTGTGTGTGTAAGTACCATCGAGCCCGCCCGGGTAAGCAGCCTTCTGCCCTTGAAGAGCACCCTAATACAGATTGGCGAGTCGATTTGAACTTTGAACTAACATTGTAACTAATATTTTTGTAGTTTGGTTAGCCAGTATTTTCTTTGCCACCTCGCATCCAGATTCGTTTTATATTTCACTTTGAAATTTTATATGTGTATGAATTTTTGCTGATGCAATGGATTCAGTCTTAATCCCCTAGAACTACGGTGTAAGGAGTATTAAGCCCACACCGAAAAGCTTTCGAGTAGCGGGATTGATTATTCAATGTAAGATAATAAATCTTGAGTACGTAACTATATTGAGGCTTTCGCCCATTTCAATAGCTGAGTAATTAGCTTATTCATAGTTAGTTTCACCTAATATCTATAAGTATTTTTTTTGTTTTTTGTCGTCTCATTATTTTATTTTTATTATTTTTTTTCAGCTTAATAAACCTATTGGAATTCAATAAAGCTCAGTTCAATTTCACAAACAGGTACCCCATAAAATACACAATAAATTAGTGGCATAAGACATTTCCTTATCCTATCCCTATACGTAAAGACCTCTCATTATCGACAACAACTGCGTACTCGTGGGTGGTGACACTGACAGACAGCTACGCTGCCTTCTTGTTATTTTCAGGGACACACAGGGTAGATTCTACTTTGCAGGTTCCGGTTCTAAAACTCGGCGCCAAGGTGTTCTCTGGAGTAGCAGCTTTTACGGTGGGTTCAGAGACTTGTGGATCTAAAATATTACATTTGGGTGTTCTGAACGGCCGCCGGAATTACACATCAGTGAGAGATTGGTTTCATTGTATCGAATTTCAAATCTCTTCATCATAGAATAAATATTAAATATCATTTTTTTTTTCTAGAAAGATTTTACTGTTGAAATTCAAATTATCCTTCATTATATATTGAAAAAGTGTTAATTCTACCCTGTTATGGGACATTTGGTCCTCTTTAAAAATATGGATAATGTTTTTCATATAAATATACTTCAAATATTGTTGGACATAATGGAAATGAATTATTGTGCAAGTTTCAACTTTTCATATTTAGGTTAAGAGGTGCATCTAATGAAAAGAAATATGATTTTTGTAATAACCGGTAAAACCAATGTAATATCCGGTAGCCGTTAGTAATCAAAAACCTGTAATAGAGTAACTAAAAACTGCTGGTCCACCGTAAAAGCTGCTACTCCAGAGAACACCGTGGTGCCGAATTTCACGAGCCGGAACCTGAGAAGGTAAAATTTCTCCTGGCGTGTCCCTGAAAATAACAAGAAGGCAGCGTAGCTGGCTGTCACCACCCACGAGTACGTGGGAAACAGGAATCAACGACTCCTGTAAGAAAAGTCCGAAAGGATAGATCCGGCCTCCGTTGCTATCAGTTGTTGTTGATAATGAGAGGTCTTTGTGTGTAGGGTTACGTCTGGTATAAGGTTCAGGATAAGGTATTACTAATTATGTATGAAAGCAAACTAAGCGTTATCGAATTTAAATGGGTTTATTATCCATGCCAGGGAAAACCATCGTATAGGGTCCGTACAGCCTGCAGCGGACTAGCATATCACAGCTCGCAGGCATTATACCAATGAGCACGAGGTATAATGTAGATATGCCGTCTTTCGGAGGAGACGTAAAACCGAGGTCCCGAGTCCATGGATGTTGGGCTCGTTAAAGAACGCTACCACTGGTTGGAACACTAGTGGGTTCGCCAAAATTTCCGGTTAGGGGTAGAGTGCTACCGGCGTCGGTGATTAGCCTCAGTCGCAGAAATAAACCGACGTTAAATAACAGAATAAAAAAAATGGGTTTATTATAAAAAAAGAAAACCAAGAATAGAAAATAAATAATGAAATATAATATTAAATACTTAATAGAAACTAGATAATGAAAATAATAATAATAAATACTGATAATATATTATATAGAAAAATATGATTATTATAATGCATTCAGTTAATTGTAAATGGGCGAGAATCGTATTATAGGTTACGTATGAAAACTTAATAACTTATATTGATAAATGAATTCTCTATTGGCAAATTTTTCGGTGTGGGCTAAATGCTCCTTACCCCTCAGTTTTGAGGATTACGACTGAATCCCTTATAACAGTAATTATCCAATAAATATAAAATTCCAAAATAAAATATAAAAAATAATATGTGCATGAGGTGGCAATAAAATACGGGCTAACCAAACTACAAAAAATATTTGTTTCAGTTAGTACAAGATTCAAGCAGACTCACCAATGTGCAGGTAGGGCTCTCCCCAATGATGCTGAAGACTTCTTACCCGGCTTATTCGTTGACACCAACACACGTATCGGATGGAGTAGACTTTTTATCGAACCTGTTTGTCTCTAGCAAATCTTATTTGGCCGTTCGCTCCCTCTTTACCGAATTACTCTTTAAGCGCTTACAGTAGACGCTCTCTCTAAGAAATCCTTCAAGTATCGAAACGAAACTTATTTTGAACTCCGCACTACTTTTGTCTTACAAGTCAAAATGTAACTCTGGATTTTTCCAGATGACCGCTAACCGCTAACTCTATGGGGCAACCGCTCGCAACCGTCCTCGGGACCCAACTAACTCCTCTTTTTTTCTATCTCGTCCAGCTTTGGGCAATTTTTTCCCAGTCAGCTTTACACCACTTTTTCATTCCTGGCTTTCTTATTGGACACACGTGTACTTTGTTACCCACGATCGCTTTGCTTCATCAGCGAACTCGTGTTTTCGAAACTAGGTTCCTTTTGGGTCACTTTGTAATTGTGTCATTGTGCATTATCAGCATTTTTTAGTCTGATTGAAATTTGCTACGCTACTTGAATCTAAATTATATTTTTATGAAGTTAATTTTGTTTTGAATATACTTGAAATTTGTTATACAGGGTGATGTTTTCCATAATTCCACCCTTGGTACTTACTCAAGAGCAGTTATTGGAACTGGAGTGGAAATACTAATTAATCAACCCTTTTGAAAACTTCATCTAATATACGCCCATGATGGAAGGATTGCAAAAAGGGCTTTTGTGATGTGCAGGAACCGGTCAGGAAGAAGTTGTTGATTCTAAGTTGGATAAACATCGTGAGAACAATAATCACCTATGGAGTTAAAACTAAAGATGATTGATGAAATCATTTTATGAAACATTCGGAACTACTTTCATCCTGAAAGTGCAACTGACTCCTGGCGGAATCATGAATAGAAGAAAAAAACTAAATCTTGCTTTTAATGTGAATAAAAATTCACCAAATGCAAAATCGCACTAATGATAAAAAATGTAAGTGATCTCTTGTTTGTTGAGATAAATCTACGTTTCTATACCAGCGTAACGGAACGGATCTTAAGCTCGTTAAAATTGCTGCTGAACATCGCAAATACTCACCAAAGGACGTCAAACTAAACTACTGAATATAAATTCGTTTAAAAGCTGAAAAAGCTTAAAGATTTGAAATAAATGTTTCCATAGCAGATTGAACTGGAAAGTAGAAAACAATTTTCATTCATTCGAATGTTATCCAACAGCAATGAATATCAACTGACACGATAAAATAGAATAATTTCCAGAGAGTTTGAAATAATAATGTAGTGTCAAACAAAAAAAACGTATCAAACAAAAAGCTTGGGATGTTTGATATTAATAATTGTAATAGATATTCCATCAGTACCTATTTATAAAACTAGAGTTGGTAGAGCAATATGAAGTGTGTCTGTAAAGTATGGCATAAACCCATTATGATTATTTTTCAAGTGATATTACCTTACCTAAATGCCATTATTTCGGAGTTATAGCTGTTACTTTATCTCCGTCGAAGTTGGGATAATATAAATATAACTGCTATAATAACAACTTTGATGTTTTAATACATTTTTGCGCGATCGACCCTTTTTGTTTATTTTTGCGCGATTGATCTTTTTTGTTTTGTTTACAGCATCGGTTGTCAGGTTTGTAGGTTGTGTTTACTGGTTTCCAAGTCTAACACGTCGGTAAGTGATTTACTTACCGTTCAGACATCGGTAAGTAAACTACGTCTTAGCCCTACATACATTTAAGTGGTCCTAAATAATATATTACTTCATTCATTACACAAAAAAAATAAGAAGATTGAAATTTTTTAATGAACAGAATCGAACAGAACAATATAAAAAGTAATAAATAGCATGAAAACAATTTCACCAAAATGCAAATTATATTTCGAACTGATCGAGAAGTATAAATGTCACTTTTGACATTTCGTTCATTTCGAAGAAATTTGAATTATTTTATTCGAAATTCGAATATTTCAATACGATCGCGCAAAAAATGGTATGAGCATTTCGAACGTTAAGGGTAATACCGGTCTCCAGCAAACATTGCTGTCGACCGGTAAACAACCCTTAAAGTTCTTGATACTTAATATACTATTACAACATCGGTTGTCAGGAAGGTAGGTTGTGTTTACTCGTTTCTAAGTCTAGCACGTCGCTAAGTGATTTACTTACCGTTCAGACGTCGGTAAGTAAATTACTCAATCGCCAACCGTCAGCAAAACCGTAAATTATCAGATTGATTTCCGGAAGTAAACGAACAGTTTACATATGCGTCTGGTAAAGTGACATATGCGTCTGGTAAAGTATTTTGACATTGACAATACTCGAAAATCATCATCTGTCAGTGTCACGCTTCTCCCTATTACGGCTCGATAATAGTTTTCTTGCGATTTATTTATCACAAATTATTGTTGGAACTCCTTTGACTTCAGGAATTAACTTTTATGATGCTCCAGGGTGTACCTTCAATCTAAATATAACAAATAATAAGTAGATTTGTTCTATATGTGCTGTTTACTTCGTCATAATAAAATGCCATGAAATATACCTCAGTTTTTTATATTCTGAATTCTGAGCAGTTGGCAATAAAATTTTGTATGCACTACGTCAGTAAAGTGTCTTTATCGGACTTGCCTGTTATTCGCCTCGCTTCGCTCGTCTCATAATTTCAGACTGGTCCGATAAAGAATCCCTTTACTGCCTTGGTACATAAATAACTATACCGACGTCTTAGCTCTACATTCATTTAAGTGGTCCTAAATAATATATTATTTCATTCATTACACAAAAGGAACAAAAAAAATTAGAACATTTATATTTTTTTAATGAACAGAACCGAACAGAACAATATAAAAATTAATAAATAGATAAAATCAATTTCACCAAAATGCAAATTATATTTTAAACTGATAGAGAAGTGAAAATGTCACTTTTGACATTTCGTTCATTTCGCAGAAATTTGAATTATTTTATTCGAAACTTATTTCAATAAGATCGCGCAAAAAATGGTATATAAGCATCTCGAACGTTAAGGGTGATACCGGTCTCCAGCAAAATTGGAGGCTTCGCTACGCTCAGCCTTCAAACATTGCTGTCGACTGTTAAACAGCCCTTACCATTTTAATACCTAATATACTATAATATTGTTGGTGTTTATTGGAACTCACAATTGATCATTTATCTAGAAAAGAACGGATTGAGATTTTATTGAGACTAAGTTTAGTATGAATAGAAGTCAATAAGAAGCGTGTAATAATTTATATCATAACGAAAATACCAAAGCAAGACGGTAAATTAGTAAAAAGTTTAACGAAATTGGTTCAGTGAAAGATTTATTAAAATCAGTTTCGAAGGCAAAATTTAAAAAAGTCAAACACGGAAAGTTATGGATAATGTTATTCATTTTATGAAAAAAGAGGCTGTAAGTAATCAACCATTAGAAGACTTTGAAAAAGGTCAGAAGCGTGTCGTATTGGCAACGGGTGTCAGTTTAAGCCGTGATCAAAGAATTGCTCGTAAAATGAAGTTGATTGAAGACAGTGAATGTGAATCATTTGCAACACCAAACACGGTCGTCGTGTCCGAGAGAGAATACTATTTCGAAGACCAAGACGTCTGATCCGTGTGTCTGTGTAGTTAGTATGAAAAGACTAAATAGAATTCAATTCTTACCGCAAACATAACAAATCCAGTTTATATCGCATGCTAAATAGAATTATTATATATCACTATCGTGTATTGTGTGTGTGTGTAGGTACATAAAAATTAAGGGTAAATGACTTAAAAGTTCAAAAGCGCCTAAAAGTGATGTTGAACATGTGTATAGAAAGGAGTTGAAAGATGCTCAAAAGTGATGCTAAAAATGTGTATAGAAAACTAAGGTACATATAATTTCCAGCTATCTGTACATTGGGAATATTTGTGCCGGTGCAGGGTTGCAATAAACATATGTATGGAAAAGAATATTCATAAAAAAAGCCGTCTTTGGTTACACATCGAAAGATTCGATTTGTAACCAAAGACGGCTAATTCTCTTTTTGTATACATATACAAAACGAGGGGTCTCGTCTAATCGACAAGACGAATCCCCAAGCTAAGGGCTGAGTCTCAATAGATCGCAGCGTGGAAACTGCTCTACCAGGTACAACACCCTGCCAGGTACGTAAGTCGTCTACAGACAATTCCGAGTTCCAACATCGAAATAATTGTGTTACCCATATTCGTCTATTAGAAGATCGTGTCGGACATAGCAAGGATCGATCCCACCGCCGACAATTGATCTCATATAGAAATAGGGCTCGTGCGACGACCGTAGCGGAAACTACGATCGCCTAGTAAAGTCACATTGTTTTGAGCCTTTCGACTCTCGGAACTCCAAGAGATATCGTTGCCACCTTTGACTAGAAAGGATACGGCCTTAGAGGCGTTCAGGCATAATCCCACGGATGGTAGCTTCGCACCATTACCCGCTCGAGTAAGTGCGTCAACCAAATGTCCGAACCTGCGGTTCCTCTCGTACTGAGCAGGATTACTATCGCAACGACGAGTCATCAGTAGGGTAAAACTAACCTGTCTCACGACGGTCTAAACCCAGCTCACGTTCCCTTTAGACGGGTGAACTAGCTCGAGCGTCACGACATCGTGACAGTTATTCTTGGGTACGTAGTATAGAAGGATATATGAGAGAAAATGAATTGTTTCTTTTTTCAATTATATTTATGATAATAAATTTTTTAAATATTGTGAAAAAAAAGAGAGTTTTCATTTTTGCTACGTACCTCGCTACGCTCGGCACGTAGTGGTTGATATGGGAAATGAAAATAATTTGTTTGTAGAAAATGATCCCCTTAATTAGATAAAAATACAGTTGCGTTGTGTAAATATTGTTTTGTAGATTTTGATTATTTTAAAAAAAAATTAACTGAAATGGCATTTTTTAGAGAATTTGTTATTTATATATCTGTAGATATAGGACGTCTAAGACGATAAATTACTTATTTTTATATAACTGAAAAAACAAGCTGGAGCTTTGAGATGTATACAAAAAAAATTCATAGAGAAATACAATTATACAGGATCCCGAGAAAGCCTACGTGAAAATTATTAAGATGGGATTCCGTTGGAGAAAAACCAGAGCCAACAGAAAGTTATTGGAAAACGCTATAGAGACGGAAATCGCCCAATTATGTATATATATATGGACGAAACGTATACATCAATTCATGCCATACAAACCAGAAGGGTTTGGCTGATAGTTAAAACGACGTAATACATAAACGACTGCTAATAATAGTGAATGTTGTCGGTGCACATGGTCTTGTCAAAAATTCTTACCTTCGCTATGAGCCAACTATAAAATGGAAATATTATTATGATGCCATGTACTACGAAAACTGGCTTCAGGATATGCTGATACCAAGCTTATCACCAAATAGTGTTTCAGTTATTGACAATGTGACCGTATCATCATGTTCAAAGTGAAAAAATTCCTACAACTCCAAGAAAAGCAGAAATGTTGAAGCACTTGATCTTTTAGGGGACATTTTTTTAGATGGATGGTTAACTGATGAACAATTTTGATCTTGGGGACGAATTTAAATACTTTTTCTATGAAGTGAGTTCAAGGATTTTATGAATTAGTTTTCTGTGTGTGATCTGCAAAAAGATCTATATTTCATGCAGGTAAATATTTTCATGAATACAACTACTTGCAACTCACTTTTTGAACGTGCTTCAATAAAAAAAAACAAATATATAAATCGTGAAGATTTGAAAAGTCAATACGAGACACGGTTTATATCCGGTTTTGCCTACATCACAAATGTATTGTAAAATTCTATTCAGTCGCTGAAAAGTAACTTTGAAATGTGTACGGAATTTATCATTCATTCGACATTTATTCGGGATGATTTTCCCAGCAGTAGGTATAACTTCAACGTGGAGTGTAAAGTTGATCGCATAGATTTTCTAAGAAAGTTTAAGGATGTAGAAATGGGAATGCGGACGTCTCCAAATTCTTAAAAACTTTGGGTTCGTGGATAACCCCATTGATCATACCGTTATTCAGCGGGTGTTGATACTTATCACTATTCAGTACGTTTTGGACGTACCCAGGTATCGAGTGTATAGGACGGAGATAATTCAGTGAAAATAAAAATAAAAATGCCGAACTGCCACCGGATGAGCACAGGAATTTGTGTTGTTCACAGATGAAACAAAAATCGAGTTCGTGAGGGAAACGATGGAGTGGCCCAGGTTAACAATATAGCTTAGATGCTTTCCATTTCTTTTCGCCAATGTTTATCTATTACTATAGAGACAACTGCAATTCATATTGAAAATGTTATGAAACCCATCCTTTTTTATCATCACGCTATGAAATAGAGAAACAATGCATCCTTAGCATCACAATGCTAGACCACATCGTGCAAAATGGGCTAAAGACGCACTGAAAGACGAACTAATCACCAGAAGGGATGCGTCTGTCCATTTGCTTAAATCCCATCAAAGGTATATCAATGATATCACAATTGCCACAAAAGAACTAACCAGAAAGGAAATTTCTAGCAAAAACAAAACATTTTGCACTGATAGTAGACAAGCCCTAATAGCCTTGAACAAACAACGTGTTATATCGGGGCTATTACTAGAGTGTCACCAAGATTTATCTGACGCCTCGGCAGATAAAAATATTATCCTGAGGTGGGTTAAAGGGCACGACAGGAGTAACGGTAATCGTACGACGAGCCCGTATTAGTAGTAGAAATCAGACAATACTTTGTTTTTTTGTCGACACCCTTCGCGAAAGAAGGGTTTGAGTATTGGGCCAAGTAGTACACCAAGTATCGGCTCAGTTGGTTTGAGTATTGGGCCAGGGTGTTATACCCCAAACTAGCAACTTAGCTGTTTTCGAGTGATTGTTTGGAAGTTGGTCAAGTAATTGGTACAGGAATAGGACACATCAAGAACAAGGACCAGCAGTTACGTTGAAGTCACCCCATATTGAACTGGATGAACCCAGAAGTTTCATTTCATCACTTTGGTTTTTATTGTCACTATTT
>CAJUYG010003508.1:0-21121 GCA_910591675.1 Galerucella calmariensis
AGTTGAATGATTACAATTGTTTCCAAGGCTAACCTGACCAAAGATGGGTTTCAATTGAACAAGCTGTGTATTAATTTTATGCTGAAAAACACAAAATTGTCGTTCCAATCAACAGGCACAACTTACTAATGATATTAGTTCATAAAGTACATTCAATAGGCTTTTTGGTGTGCGTCATCGTTTGTGACGCATATCCGGGTTTGGGGTATGTCGTTTATTTTATTTGCTATTTTGGCATAATGAAGCTAACCCTGAATTTGATAAATAAAATCATCAGGATCGTATTCAGCCAAATTCGAAAAGGCTATGTTATTAATAATCACCAGCTCCTTTTTCTAACTGAAAATACCTGAGAACTTTCAAAATGCTGATGTTTTTCCGTGTATCTAGGCACATTTTTGTATTATTTAAATAGATATACCTGATATTAAGATAAATATCTAGTTTTGAAAAATAATATTATAATTGACCGTAAACAACAAAGTACACATCTGATGAGAACTGCCAGTGGGACAGTAGAAAAAGACGTGAGACACATCGCCAATACCAGAGGTACGTCTGCATTCTATTTTGAATGTTGTAGTTTCTCCCGATTGATAGGTCGCTCTTGCGCGTAATCTTAACATCAACTAATCAAATTTTAGTCAAATATTAGGGTTAACGTTTGTAGTACATTTAAAAGGTTCATTATTGTGATATTTTGATTGGGATTAATCAGAGACTTGCTTTTTTTCCATCGATATTGTCGTTTATCCCAAATTTCGCAGTGCACTCATGTCATTCTAGTTATGAAGTTTTTTCATGACTTGGCTTTATCCCAAACATGTTCCGCTCTTTTGATATTCCATTTTCGGCGGTTGTGCTATCGCTTTTGAGGAAGGTATACATTGGAAAACGGATATCTATGTCCGAACAAAAATAATGTAGTGCAAATATTTTGATCATTTTAAAAATTATATCTAAATATTAAAATCTCTTTGAAAAAAATCTCAATTATTGGAAAAAATTGGAAAAAACTAATCTACAAAGAAAACCAAACATTGCCACCGATGATAATGTGAATCAATTTCTTGTTTTTTCATTAGCAAATGATCATTTTGATCGTTTGGTAATGATACATTTTCCACGGTCATTGTTGTATAGTAAATTATCAAGCTTCCATCAGTCTCACTATTCAGAATTTGGTTATGTTACGCTACAATTTCCGATATTTTCCTGCTTCTGGACTAGGCCATTTGAAGAAGACATAAGCGCCTTGAGACTCAAACAATAATTTGATATTATGAACGAACTCTCACTTATTTACTTTCGGACAATCATTCCCAACCAACCTCTTTATATTATACATCATAAAGTACGTAATGTTTGAAAAATCGAAAAAACGAATTACCATCACCTCACTTATTGTACATGACGCTTATTTAATTCAGCATAACGTTACGCTAAATAGGCATGATGACAGTCACTAAGAACCACTAAAATATTGATTTGATATAATTATATAAGATACAGATATTCTAAAGAAATCACTCATTTTCATATTACATGTGTGGTTACATTTATTTAAGTAAAAATATAAGCACAAAATTCAACCATCCGGCATCTTATCTCAAACACCAATCAAGAGAGACTAGAGAGTGACGTCATACTTTCGCAAATATCTATGATCCGAATATCTGTTTTGAATTACATTGTGGGACCGCACACCATCAATACACATTAGGATTCATCTCTATGATAAATCATCGCACAAAATGATTCAAATTTTGTTAATGTATCAAAATGATTTTTTAGCCTGCAAGCTGTCAAGTTTGACTTTGACACAGATCATAGATAACCTATCGACACAGATCACCCATAAATGGTATTTACGAATTGATGATGTCATAGTTAGACGCCATTACTATTCTAGCGTTTTGGCACATAATTTGGAATGAGTTTTTAAAAATTGAAATTTTTCTCTAAAAACTTTTTTTCTCACGACAATAACATTTATTGTGGATAAAGTATATACGTGTAAACATCGTGTAGCAGTTTTTCAAAATCAGTCATCATGCCTATTGACATAAGTGCCACAACATTTATTCGCCAATTCAAATAATAAATATAGTTCCAAAAAATTGTTTCAAAGCTCATCAGATTACATTATAAAAATCATAATCGTATCACCAATTACACATTTTTAAAGCTTCTTATGCTGTTTTTTCTTGAACTCGTCGATATGTTCTTCAGCTCATCGCTGGATGAAATATACGAGAAATCAGAATCTTTTTGTTCAGTAACTAGTTTGCAAAAACTACTTAAGAAGGGATTTTACTATCTAATAGTAGACTAACTTTTTGGAAAGTGAACAGCTGAAGGTTTTCTAAATGAGTAGGTAACATACTATGGGAGGATTTAGGACTTGCAGAATTCATAGGTTCGTCACCACCAGTTTAAGGCTTCTAAAAGAAATGTTTACGTACAGGCACCTCAGCCTACTTATCTATGCCTCAGCCTTCAGTCTTCTTGTGCTCTTGGTGGTACCGTTTATGTAAAGAGACCGTTAGCCCTCGTCAGGCTCAACAGCCTCTTCACTAGGTTCTTCTTGATGAACTCTTTTGTTTTGTAGTCCGGTAAGCCTATATCTCCAATGAGACAGTGCTTCAAATTCGAAGAATTGCAGGATATTTATAGTGGCGAGTATTTTAGTACTCGGTGGAGGGTTCTATAAGCTGATCGAATGGGTTGTCGTCTGTTGGGCAATCGTTCCGGACATTGTACCTGCAATGAAATAACGACATAACTATTATATTAATCAATTTTCATTTGATTGTGTCCCAACTGTCATTACACAGTACTATTTATGTAGAATAATATTATCATAATAATTAAATATCTGCGAATTATCGATAAAAAGCGCATGTATCATTATCACATTGAACCTTATATTCGATCTCGATGGAATAGGGACGTGAGGATCAGTTTTGATATATTTTTTCAAATAATCTTATTACTAGTGTTATCAATTGTTCATCAATTGACATGTCATTCTTAGGTTTATCCAAATGAATTATTTTTGATCGAAAATATATATCCGTTCACCTTCCTTAAAAGCGATGACACAACTACCGGAAATAGAATATAAGAAGAGCGGCACCGGTTTGATATGAAGAAAAATAAGCGTTGAGGAAGGGAAGAACTTCATAACAAAAATGACATAAGTGAGGTGCGAATTTTAGCATGAGCGACAATGTCGATGTGTGAACTAGTATAAGCGCCATATAACATGAATTTCAATTAACTTAAGCTAACCTTAAGGTGTTATACGTGGAAAAAGCGATGTTAAATGAAATTTCATTATTTTCTCACCCAAATAGTTGATGTTATTGCCAAATAGATATTTTTGGTGCCTCCTGTGAAATTTGCTTCCTGACACTTATGTCGTTTTGTCTGGAACGCGTCGATATTCTGTTCTTTACGGTTCTACATAAATTCAATTATTTTTTCAAGGATTGTGTAACTCTTGAAAACAGTCTGGGCTTTATCTTCAAAACATCAAAATGATTTCTGTGGCACATTGCAAGAAATTCACTGGAATTATTCAAAGGATTCCAAATTTTTGTGAAAATTGATTTGTCAATACATTATACTGGGTGGAATAAAACAATATTCATGTACCTTGAATATAAAACACCTTGTGAAGGATAGAAATTTCTTTTTCGCAAATGATTCAAAGTACCATAACTTTCCAATTTTCGATCCCATCCAAAATCTCCTCATTACAGAAGGAAACTACGATTCTTGATACGTGATTCATATGCTAATGAATCCCTGATGAATTATTTATTCAACAGCATCCTTCATTGAATTGGAATTAAACCAGAAAGAAAATAACAAATTAATAACGAGTTATTCATCCTCGTGATCTTGTAACAGCTTGCATAAGTCAAAGTAGATAACCTTACTATATTATCGATAACCTGCTGAGGCCTTCCGTTTTGCCAAACTATACATATCAATTTACATATGTTTATTGGAGCAGGTACATGACTTTGAACCATTTTCTTAGAACATGTGGAATATGTCTAATTTGGTTCAAGTCGGCATTTAATGGAGGAAAATCTGTTTTTTAGATGATCATTTCATTTGAATTATTTATCACAGATCTCGCATTGTGAGGACGTGTATTATCTTTTGAATTGAAAATGATAAACTCTTGCTTTGAATACAACTATACTCTACTCGATTTTCCCCCTTTTCAACATTCATAAAAGTTCTACACTGTGATGAAATTTATTAAAATCCTTAGAGGTACAAGATCTTCGATCTAATTTAACAAAATCGACCAGTAAGCCCCAGAATAAATGTTTCTAGTCCTGGAGAACAAATAGGCTAGCTACTACCCGGCATTTGTCACATGGAATACATGTGCACTTTTCCTGTTCGTCCTTTAATTTGGTTTATGTTTTCCCGGTTAGACATGTGGAGGACCATTTTAATAATGCCCAACGAGTTGGTGTTTTTGGTTTGCGGCAAGCACATGAAAAACCCTATTTATTTTTGCGATAAAAATGTTTGTTTCCACCCCAAAATTTATACAAGTGAAAATTTGTGTTGATGTACTCGGTGTTTATTTAAGTGTTTTTTGTGTATGTCCGGAATATATTAATTTTCATCCGTTGTCTTCCATGTTTACATGCTTTGAAAACACATTTTTTATAGGTGAACTTTTGTTTTTTTAATACTGACAATAAAATAACTTTGCCTACCTTTTTCTTCTGGTTGTAACTTTGAATCCAACGTTCCATATTTTTCCTTCTTCCTAGTAATCCTATAAATATTGGTAATAGCCAGAAAGTCGGTTCAAATGAATAATCGAACACAAGAAGTTGTTAGTATGACATGACATGAAGTTGACAGTATTGATGGCTTGTAAAGTGTGGAGTTACGGACTCCAACCTATTTAGTCTGAAAGTTATTCGTTTAGTCGCAAGCTGCTCCTCTTTCTAGTAGCTCAGGAAAAATGAGATCTAATCAACAATGGCCATTTGAATAGTATTTCAGTGACTCTGAAGGTTCGAAGTGAATGATTATCTACTGCTTTTCATTTATTCATTCGTTAATGTCTTACTCAACAACTCATGCACTTGACCTAAATCTTCTTACCCTTTTCCATGTTTTCTAATTCCATCCGTGTCTTCTCTATGGATCACCTGTCAAACTTGTTTTAAGGGTTGTATAATTTTCTCTTCAAACTGATGGTTCGAAAGTGTGGATTCAGAATATCCTCCTTTTAAGTCTGTAAGTTAATCGTAGTCGGTAACTGCTCCTCTTCCCGAGTCATTCCATCTGATAACTTCAGAAAAATCAGTTGTTATCAACAATGACCTTTTAAATAGTATTCCAATGACTTTAAAAGCCTAAATGTATGATTTTCCACCGTTTTTTCATTGATCGAATCGTGTGGATTGTGCTTAACAACTCAGATACTTGAACTAAATCTTTGTACCATCTCTAATATTCTCTAATTCCATTCGTGTCTTCTGTATAGACCTCTAAATTAAGTGGTTGTATTATTTTCTCTCCAAACTGCTTCTTTTCTAGTCATTGTGATTCCGTGTGTCACATATGCAAATGCTTCCTGGATGGGATGATCACATTCACTCGCCTAGTACCTGAATATGGTGTCCGATATCCAAACCCATCTAGAATATGGGTTTTTGTATTATTGTCCCAGTTGTAACAGTGTGCCTCTTTCTCGAACATTACTGGGACTGGGCCATATGACTCCGCCGTTACAAAAAATTGCAATTAGAAAGGTCAATGAGGTTTGTCATTGGAAAGTTTTCCGTGCTTCTCATTTCCTATGAATTACCAAGAGAATTTTATCTTTGGATCACAGTATCGTATTTCGTCACTTGTGATTTCAAGTTTCTCATTCCTTCTTTCCAGTGAAGGACGAAAGTGTGGCCCTGCCATACATCGAATACTTGATTCGATCTGCGGTGGGTAGGCAGAAATTATTTGCTTCGCTGTTTCATCACGGAAAGTCAGATTTTTCGATGGTCTCAATGTGTGATAATTCAGATGACATTTATACGGTTGCATGGGATCCTAGAGGGGTTGAAATTTCGGTCCTGGGTCTGCACCCGTATACACCTGCACCAAAGACTGAGGGTGTTTCTAAGCCATTGGTGTACCACCGATGTTTTCTCTTGAAAGTTTATCCTCACGTAGAGCCCATTCACTTATATTTGGAATTAGCACGGTATAAGGCAGGACGTGGTTTACTGAGGTCATTTCCAAAATACTGTGACTTTGAATGTCCGCTAGCACTCCGATCTGCTCTGTATAAACCTGTTTTGTGTTTTCAGAAATATGCACAGTTCCTTATGTTATCCGTCTTGCCTCCCTTTTCAGCAGTATATCGAGAGGAGGTGAGTACAGAGGGATTTCCATAGTTGCCAACGGTGTGGTACCAGTAATAAACAGACAAAGCTTTTTCTGCATACCAGAGAGCTTTTCTTGTGCCGTTAGCTGTGAAGCTTTTGACCACCAAACAATAGCTCCATAGGTGATTTTTGGTCTTCAAATCATCCTATATAGGTATATCCAATAGAATTGTTCCGAGCCCAAACCCCAAGATTTTCCACTGCTCCCGCGACATATCCACGAGATTAGACTGGTCTTATGGTTACTTTTCCCAAGTGTGCGTTCTAAGCAAGTTCTTTATCTGGAACAATATCCAATTTCTGCTGCAAATGGAATAAACTCAGCATTATAGGAATGTTGTGGAAAATCAACCAATTTTTCTCTCCTAGTGGAGGGAACTATAACAGTTTCACAAGGGTTAACAGACATCTGTCCCCTCTGGCACCAACTGTTAATATTATATGCTACCCCTTAAGTTACCATACTAGGGGAAAAGGTACATTACCTCGTGGGCTGGAAACCTTTGAGCCAATGGCCTTATCCTGAAGAGATGTAGCCGGCAATGGCTGGTTCAATGCCCTTTTCAGCCAAAACTGAACCGAATTTTACGATATCCAGTGTTTTTTTTATAACTGACTGCCAATCCATCACAGTATCTACTGTTTTTGTCGAGTGTAGAATGGAGGATTTGCTGCTTTCAGTTTATTGGCTTCTTTTGTCTCTACTTACACTTATCTCATGTTTTTCACACAAGTGAAAGTCTCATCAATTACAGTCTTTGACGTCTGACTGAAAAAGTGTGGAGTTTCTGAATTTCTTAAATGGGGAAAATGAATTTGGTTCATATTTGTGAAGGTTTTGTGGGAAAACGCTTTGCTCTAATCTCAAGAAATCATTTAACAAAAAACATACACCTGAAAAGGTTTTACCCACTCAAATTTCTCCTTTGTCTCTAATTGAAGCGATCAAATTCCGTAAAATCCATTTGAAATTTACGAAAAATTAGGCTTGTGAGTATATATTTCCAAAAACTTTTTTGTATCCTGAGTCTTGGAAAAGAGAAAGAAGTGGGAAGGTTGATAATTAATTAAAGAAGCCTTGCAAAGAACAGAATACATTTTTTTCGAAAATATTATGATGTATCCAAGTCGTAGTCAGATATTGTACCGGGTGTACCCCGTTGTATCTCTGTGCCTATTTATCGTACAAAATGGAGAACATTTTCCATATTACAGTTTTCAAACCGCTTTTTGAGGTCATTAATCATAGAGATAAACATATAGAGGCGACAAGCCAGCTCGGAGTCCATCAGCAACTGAGAGAGAGATAGGAAGTCGGAGGCTTAGGCTGTCTTTATCTAATAGTACAAATGCTGTACAGACAGATAAAGGCAGAGAAACCTCTGATCGTCTATCTCCTTTTCTCTCACCGGAGCCCAGACGAACATTCCTACTTACCCAGTGGTCTATAGTTTGTTGCCTCTATTTGTATTACCTCTATGCATAATTTACACTAATTACACAAAAACATCATTTGTTACAAAATTCAAATATTCGTAATAATCGTATATCTTTTTTTGCATTCTGGAATAACTGAAAGGGGTGAGTATCCATGGATTTTGTCAAACTAAGTATGAAGGAGAATTCAATGTCTAATAAAATATGTGGTGATTAAATAATTGTTTTGTTCTCAAATTCGAAGGTTACTGAGAATAAACATGTTCTTTTTCCATTATTTTTGGAAACCAGAAGCATCACTAAAAATATTATTCTTGAACTTAACTTCCCCAACAGTCAGAGAATTATCACGAAAACATCAACAACCTGCTTTTTTTAGGGACAAAACTGTTGGAATAAAATTTTTTATTTAACATTTATTTATCAGACTAGCTGTAGTTAGTTGTCAGATAGACTTTTAATTTTGTATTGTCAATTTAATTCGAATTTAATAAAAGCTGTTACTTTTTCACTGGAATTATTCCCTAAAAACACTGCAAACCAACAGGTTATGGGCCCAGGACAATACTGAGATAGGGAAAGTGTTAAAAATAAAAGTAAAATACTTCTGGAATATCCGGAAGGTCGGCCAGAGTGAAAAGAACGACGAGTTAGTATTCACTGGGAGGAAATTGACACAAAAATGAATACAGTCGAATACAGAAGAATTATAACGCTCGATGAGAATGGACTCAACTATGCAGCCTGTAAGTTTCAGTTAGTAATCATTCTGAAATCTTCTGGTGTCTACTATGTCATTGAGAATGCACGATCCACAACAAGTTCTGAAGAAAAAAAAAAGGAATGGGATGAAAAAGATCTGAAAGCTCAAAACCTTATTGTGACTTCAGTGCAAGAAAAGGTAGTGACTCATTTAATTGCTTGTAAAACCGCCGGTGAAATGTGGCAAAGAATTGAAGCTCTATATGGAAAAACCACAGAGGCAAACCTACATTCTCTTCAACAAATGTTTTATGCTTACTCCTATAAAGGAAATGGTGTTGATGGCCATGTAGCCGACTTAGAAAAACTCAGTCATGATCTCAAAACTTGTTGAGAAGATAAAAGCGAAAGTATGCTGGTGAACAAAATTCTCATGACTTTGCCTGAAAAATTTAAACATTTTCATTCTGCATGGGATAGCTCATCGAATAAAAGCCTGAATACTCTCACGTCAAGACTACTCGCAGAAGAAGAAAGAATAAAGAACAGATGCAGCGAAGAAGTTGCTGGGGCATTAGCAGCCAAAACGTTCGAGAATAGAGATTGGACGAAAAATGAAAATGAACGTCATAAGAATAAGTTTCGCAAAGCTTGTAATTACTGTAAAAAACGAGGACACTTCGAACGAAATTGCTGGTTTAAGAAGAACAAAGCCGAAAGTAAACCACTAAATGATGATAAATATGAGAAAAATGTTGCTCTTATAACAAATGGAATTAATACAACCACCGACTGGTATTTGGATAGTGGTGCCAGCCATCATATGACTTTCAATAGAATGTGGTTCAGTACTTACGAAGAACTTGAAACCAAAGAGTATATAATTATTGGTGATGGTAAAAGACTTGAGGCTCTTGGAAAAGGTACTATTCTTGTGAATGCCCAAACTGACGATGATGAGTGCGTTAGTTGCTCCATTGAGAATGTTTTTTACGTTCCTGAACTGAAATATAATTTATTTTCTGCAAGCGCTGTTACTGATAAAGGTTGTATCATAATAACTGACAGAAATAAATGTCAGATCAAAAAGGATGGTCGAATTATAGTCCAGGGAAAGAGGTCAGGAAAATTATTCAAACTACAATTTGAAGTCAGATTTTACGAAGCTGCGGCTAGTTTCATAAGCTCTAAAACAAAGGAATCAATGGAAGAATGGCATTATTTATTGGCACATCAAAATATCTCACATTGCAAGAAAATTTTGAAGAGTTTTGATATCAAAATTCAAGATTATTCAAATTTTCAATGTGTATCATGCATTTATGGAAAGCAGAGTAGACAATCATTTTCAATTTCAACCAATGTGACTACTAAACCAGGAGAAATAATACACTCTGATATTGGAGGACCGATGGAAGTTGAATCGCTTGGAGGATCTATTTATTTTTTATTATTCAAGGACGATTACTCTCATTATCGATATGTTTATTTCCTGAAAAATAAAAATGAAGTTATTGAAAAATTAACCGAATTTATACCGAAATTCAGGACCGAAACAAATGAAAAAATAAAAGTAATAAGGACAGATAATGGGACAGAATTCAAAAATAAGGAAGTGGAGACATTATTAAAAAAATTCGGAATAAAACATCAGTTCGCAGTGAAGTATACACCCGAACAAAACGGAGCAGCTGAAAGGGAGATGAGGACATTAGTAGAAGCCGCCCGAACTTTACTTCATTACCGAAAATTGGAAAAACTGTTTTGGGCCGAAGCCATGAATACATCATCTCATGTTCTGAATAGAACGGGGACTAGTTCAATAACCGGTAAAACACCATTTGAACTAATATTCAAAAAGCAAGCAAAGATTGATCATTTCTTAATATTTGGACAGCCTGTATATACCCATATACCGAAACAACTTCGTAAAAAATGGGACTATAAAAGCAAAGAAGGGATTTTTGTGGGCTATTCTGAAGAAACGAAAGGATACAGAATATATTTTCCAACCGATCAAAGAATAGAAGTATGCCTAGATGTAATTCCAAAGAAATCCATTGAAGAGAGTACATCAATATTGATTAAAACAGAAGAAAAAGTAACACAGACTACAGAGAATAGCAATAACGAAAAACACGATCTTGATAGTGATAGTGATCTATGCAAAGCACCGTACCGCGAGGCTATAGGAAGTTTACCTTTTCTGGCATCTGTCACAAGGCCAGATATAGCATTCACTGTCAATAAACTCAGCAGATATATGGAATATCCTCGTTTAATCCAATGGGAGGGAGTCAAACGAGTTATACGTTACCTAAGTGGAACAAAAACATTTGGCCTTCACTATACGAAAAATTCAAATAATGAATTATTGGTAGGATACAGTGATTCCGATTTCGCAGGGGACTACCGAACTAGAAAATCGACTTCAGGATTTGTGATGTTTTTCGCCGGGACACCTATTGATTGGTATTCAAGAAGACAAAGTATTGTATCTTTGTCCACAGCTGAAGCTGAATACATTGCAGCCACTGAAGCCATAAAAGAAATCATCATAATGAGCAGACTATATGAAGAACTGGAAATTTGCTCAAGACCAATCACTCTGAAGATGGACAACCAGAGTGCAAAAAAAATGTTGACTGATGAAACAGCTCAAAAAAGAACTAAACACATTGATGTTCGTGTCCATTTTTTAAGAGATAGATTAAACAAGGATTTTAGGTTAGATTTTGTAAAGAGTTTTTATGAAAACACTAGGGAGATGTATTTTTCTAGCAATCCGAGATAAAATAAATGTTAAGGAGGGAGTGTTGGAATAAAATTTTTTATTTAACATTTATTTATCAGACTAGCTGTAGTTAGTTGTTGAAAGTAGTCTTCATAACCAAGTCGGGTCGTACCACATATACGGTGGCTGAATCCTTTAGACCCATTAGCCTAACATCCTTTGTGCTGAAAACACTGGAGAGGGTGGCTGATCGGTACATAAAGGAAAAGGTTGGGCTTAGATATCCTTTGCACAACAACCAACATGCTTTTAGGTGTGGCAAGTCAACTGACAGTGCCTTACACCAACTGGTAACTCAGGTGGAGAAGGCGCTGGAAAATGGCATGATCGCCCTGGGAGCTTTTTTTGGATATACAAGGGGCGTTTGACAGCACCCCTGTAGGATCCATGTGTAGGGCTGCGGCAAATCATGGAATAGAGCCAATGATCACTCACTGGCTTGGGGCCATGTTGTGCAACCGTACAGTAGAGGCCACATGGAAAGACCATGTGGCAAAAGTAATTGTCGCTAGGGGATGTCCGCAAGGGGGAGTTCTTTCGCCCACATTGTGGAACCTAGTCATTGACGAGCTAATAACCCTTTTAAACGGTGAGGGCTTTCTAACGATTGGGTATGCCGATGATATCGTTGTCCTTGTTGTTGGAAGGCACATTACCGTTCTCAGGGACCTCATGCAAAGGGCTCTGAATAGGGTACATGGGTGGTGTAACGAACACGGACTTGCAGTTAATCCTGCCAAGGCTGAGATAGTTGCTTTCACCAAAAAGAGAGGTATAAGACCTGAGGGTCTAAATCTTGATGGAGTACCACTGCCGGTGGTTGAACAGGTGAAGTATCTAGGAGTGATCCTTGATAAATCACTGACATGGAAGGCTCATCCTGATAGTCGCCTAAGCAAGGTGACAAACACGTATTGGGCCTGTAGGAGAGCCATTGGTCCGAGGTGGGGACTGACCCCCAAAACGATCATATGGTTCTGTAATATATTCATATTTAAGTATTGCGCTTGCGCCGATATGGGCTAGTGGGGAGTACATCAGTAGTATGTCGGACACAGCCATTAATAGATATAGTGTAAATAAAATATATCAAGTGAACCGGCTACCTTTATTTCTAAACTTCACTCCTAAATCCTTAATCAAATTATTAAAGGGACACAACAGGTTCTATAGAGTTATTATGCTGCCTATGCTCACATATGCGGCTCTGGTCTGGTGGCCGAGGGTAACCTTGGTCACGGCTAGATCGCAACTGGCACGCCTTCAAAGGGTGGTCAGTTTGGGTGCAACTGGCTGCATGAAGACTACACCAACTGCTGCGATGGAAGTGATCCTTGGTCTTCGGCCTCTTCACCATGTGATCGAGGCTGAGGCGGGGAGTGCTTTCCTGCGCATGAAGCGTCTGGGATACGTGCCAAGAGGGGAAGAGTGCAGACACGTCAAGAGGCTCCGGCTCCTGGAAGATATTCCAGTTCTGGCTCGAGCGTCTGACGAATGCTTGCGCAAGTACTACTTCGCAACCCCATACAGGGCTATGATCCGGAACAGAGAATCCTGGGATAAAGAGACGAATACACAGCCTCATGGGACTGTCTGGTTCACAGATGGCTCATGCTCTGGTGACAAAGCAGGGGCTGGAATTTACTCTAGGAACCCAAGGACACAAATCTGTATACCATTGGGTGATGGTGTATCTGCATATCAGGCCGAGATATACGCTATCTTGGAATGTGCGCAGATAAACCTAGACAGAGGTTATGTGGATCGACGCATAACCATATACAGCGACAGTCAGGCAGCAATTAAAGCCCTGAGTGGATATACCATCAACTCGGGACTTGCTGACGAATGTCGAGAACGACTTGCTGATCTTGCAAGTCAGAACGCAGTGCGGCTAGAATGGATTCCGGTCCACTCTGGTTTTGAAGGCAACGAAATGGCGGATGCACTGGCTGCGGAAGGGGCGGCAGCTCCTTTCTGCGGCCCGGGCCCGACCCTCGGCCTAACAAAACAAACGATACGCAAGGAGACGAGGAAGTGGCTGAGGAACCAACACCTCGCTCATTGGAATGCCCTGCAGGGTCCTGGACAATCCAAACTCCTACTGAAGGGATGGACTGATGGACACGCTGGGGCAGCTATTGAACTACCAAGGAGTAGGTTGAGGAAGATAACAGGACTCCTAACAGGGCACTGCTGTATGAGGAAGCACCTCTACAATCTAGGAGTAGAGGAAAGTTCCCTATGTAGGGGTTGCGGCATGACTGATGAAACGTCAGTTCATGTTCTCTTAGAGTGTCCACACTGGGCTGTATTACGCAGGCGAATCTTCGGAGTCACTGTCATGGCTCCTGGGGACACAAGCAGGCATCCACTGATAAAGGTTGTGGCCTTTATTGAAGGGCTCGGCTTCATGGATGACTAGGTAGCAGGAATGGCACAATGGGCCCGCCAGTGGCCTCAGTGCCGGAACCGTGACTTTAGTTTGGCTAGGTCAAGGCTCGCCTGCACATTCTGTAGTAGTAGTAGTAGTAGTAGTAGTTGTCAGATAGACTTTTAATTTTGTATTGTCAATTTAATCTGAATTTAATAAAAGTTGTTACTTTTTCACTGGAATTATTCCCTAAAAACACTGCAAACCAGCAAAAACTCACCACCCATGTTTATAAGAACTTGAAAGTAAATGATGATAACCGCACAACAATATTTCAATATGATGAAAACAGCCTGTATACAAGATTTGGCAATTGCCTTCATAACCTGACCATTACATATCACTGTACCTACACTATATACTACCTAATTGAAGCGAGATGAAATTGATAGGCTACTTCTTGCGTGTCGGAGTACGGTATATATAGGTTAATTGAGTAGAAGTTGGCAACAGGATTATCATCAATTCCCCTGTTGCACCAGTCTGTACATTCCCATTTTGGTGCCAAAAACACCTGTTCCACCTTTTAACCACTCATTCAGAATTTACATTAAGAACATATATACAGGGGAATTTTCAGTTCTTTGGAATTTGAAGTTGATTATCAAGTTTTGCCATTTCAGTCAAAAAAGAGGTCAACCGTGGAATTGAACGGAACACGTAGAAGAATTTTTGTTTTGATATAACCAATGTTTTCTCGAAAGCCACATATTGAATTGGTTGAATAGTAAGTTTAGTGATATTCAAAGAATGGTTGTGTAGAAAAACTATATTACAGCCTGAAGTTGGCAATTGACCTTGCGCAAGTATGGTTAGGCGCTACTTTCTACTTTTCACCCTTTATCTCAAAGATGACTTGTCAAAAGTTTCGAGCAAAATGCTAAGGGTATTCCATTCCCCTCCCGTCTTCGTTATAAATGCAAATGGTATTGGAGACAGTAAGGACGACATATTCTCCAGAAACCTATTCTTGCGACCTTTGATTCGAGGAAGCGCACACATTATCATATATAAATATGTGACTTTTAATACATTGATAAATTTGTAATACTGGAATAGGGGTTTTCGGGAAAATTCAGCTCATTCCTTCAGATATCGAGGTGAAATCCGAGATGACTGGACTGGAGAGGAGAAACCCATTTTTTTCATATAATGGCAAATAATTATTGCTTTTGAATTGCTGAATTCTGAATTTCTTGCTTCCTTTGACGCAAGAACACAGAAGCTTTTATTGTATTTTATAAGCTTTTAAATGTCCACTCCCAAAATGAGAACGTGAATAACAATAGGTAGGTAGTTAATAATAGGGGAAAACTTAAATTCTACACAGAACCTTCAATTTTTTTTTAATTCTCATAGTTTGAGTGTCGTTCTATGAAAACTAGCGATTCTTGGAAGTTTTCTCTGATTATATTATATTTGATGATAATCGACTCATTTCACCGCTACCTGTTCAGATTCATTGTACCTAGTCCTCTGAATCCAGATTACATCTTCCAGTCCGACTCAAGAAGCCAATCTTCAATGTTATTTTCTAGTCCAGTAAATGAAGGAGGAAAAAAAGGCAAAGTTAACATTAAAGACGCCCTGTTTTCATCTTACGGTTGGAAGTTGCATTTGGTACATTATTAAACATGAGACAAAGTTCTGCATGAAAACGCGTGCGAGGGCGGAGAAAATGGCCCCAAAAGACCAGGAAAATAGGTTTTCAGCCAATATCTCCTGAAATATGGCAGTTAGAGATTTTCGGTTCTGATAAAAATTTAAGTTCAGGTCATTTTCTACAAAAATGGTTCTCATGATTATGTTCTGCAAAAAATCGGGTTGAAATACCGGAAATTTTGAGACTTGTGAAATATGCAAGTTTTGCACAAAATTTAAGCTAGGGGGTGTTGGAAAAACATTATTTTCAATGTTTTGGATTGTGGAAACCAAATTGTACCACCTCATTTTACAGATTGGGAAAATCCTCGGTGCCATAAATGATAAACCCTGTAACCAGACACTTTTGATGGATATTTATGTTTCCGAGGGTCTTGTTTTCCTCTCAGATGAGGCCTCAAGATATACTTATTAGGAAAACGGGCTATAAGATTAATTCTAGTGAGATGGACCTCACCAGTGGACCTGAATCTAGCTTTGCACATGTGGCAAAAAACTGAAGTTCATTAGGCTTTTGGTAAGGAAAACTGAAAATGCCTCAAGAGTGAAGAATATTTACCCATAATACTCAGCAACAATTTCTTGCAGATTCTCCGCAAATTTTTTTGCAACCAAACTGATTGAGGTTTTTGGAATAACGAGTTATAAACGTTCTCCATGTTTCATTTATTATAGAAAAATATATTTTTATTTATTTATTTATCAATAGGAGAACCCAATATAATGATACAAGAATAATACATTATAGACTAAAATATTACATGGAAAATTTTTAACAAAAGAACAAGAGATTCGCGGGTTAATTGTCCGTGAATTGATGAAAAAAGTTTATAGAAATACATTGCAATTATGACATAAATCTGTTCGTCACCAGTCATCATCTGATTCTTGGTAAAGAAATTATTCTGGGTCTAGAGCTCCCTCTCTAGCTCTACCTCGTCAACAACTCCTTCTGAGTCTACAGTTTCCTCTAATTCTACCTCTTGGGATAACATATTCTACGAGCACTACAATTCCGGTTCCTACACCTACTTCTATCTTTGAGCCATCCACATCCAGGTTGCCTCAGCCTGTATGGGTACAGCTTCCTCACAGTCTTCCTCGGAATAGCTTTTTCGAACCTACTTGTATGATTGAAGCTTATTTGACTGTGCGTTACAGATTTATTCCCGCCTTGTATGACAATGTGTGATGGGGGCAGAGTTAGGAAGACACCGCACAAATTTTTTCTTATATAATTTTTTTTGTATTCAACTCAAAAAGACAAGTGAGATACTTGTCATTTTGAGCCCTTGTTTTCTATAAGAAACTTGTTTTTGTCCAAAACGTTATAAAATAACTGCTGCTTCGTTTGGTCTTTATTTTTTTTTTCAGCCTCCACATCGCTAATAACCAAAAAAATGAAAATAGGGAATTCATTAAACAAGTGTAAGCTTTTATCACCATTAGTTCGAAGTATGCATCCCACCCCACAGGCAGGCACAGACCGATTCTAAATATGTTTTCTTCGCTATACGGTTTCGGTTAAACATGCTGCTTGCTGCTTCCCACTTACAACAGTGCTGTTAGAGACTCAATAGCTCAAAAAGTAAGGACTTTAGAAAAAAAAAAGTTTTAAACCAAAGTTTAAGACAATAAATAATTGGTCTTTAGAGATAAATGGATGCATCTTATTGATTAATCCAATATTTCAAGAGTTATCGGCCGAGATAGGAGAACCGTTTAATTGAATGGGCTATAGATCATAAGCGGCCAGTTTTACAAAAAAGGTTACGAGAAAAGAAGAAATGATTGTCCCAGTGTTTTTTGCCCAAAATGCACTGAGGTATCGGCCAAAAACGTTTTTCCAAAAAACGTCTGAAGCTCCGCCGGAATTTGTCAGAAATCATTGAAACATACGTTCTAACAAACGAGATTAAGTCTACTAGAAATTAACCTAACATACAAATCAAGTACAGAATGACAACGTAGTGTCCCAAAAAAATAACATAGTTAGCCAGACGGAAATAACTAGTTCTTCAACAAAAATTGGATCGAAAATTTAGTGCGGGATTAAATTCTATATTACCTGATATAAAAAGCCAATCAATTTTTGTTTCGAGTTTGTGTTGAATTTTTTAAGAGCAGAAGATATGAGAGGAGGGTACCCAATATAAGGATCAGCTTTCAGATATGGGGTGAGTGCTTTTCCCCAGCACTTGACTTTACATTAAAAAAAACGATATTACTAATAGGAATTAACTTACTTTTAACCTAAAATACGTTTCTCAGAAACTCTGGTGTGTCATTTGACACAGAATAGTTGTTTAATATCGGCCTCAATGAGTGTCTGAGTTTAGAGCTTCCGGTGGCTTAAGAGGGGTGACTGCGAGAGTGGAAAGATGATTCAAAAAGGGGATGTTTTGCTTCCTGTCGCTTTTTTCAATGAAGGTAGACAGCCTAGAAAGAAATATTTGATGAAAATGTTGTAGGGAACTAAGAAATCTATAACTTTGCTCCAAACAGTTTTAGTTATGGTCTCAATACGAGGTCTGACTATTAAATAACGAGACTGCATGCACAGAAGGAGTCATAGAGGAGAATGGAGGAACGGATGCAGTTGGATAGCGGAAAGTAATCACAGTCCAGTCATTGAATACGTTTGGAGATGCAAATGAACTAAAAAAGCCAAATTTTGGATATTTCGTGGGGCGAGTGGTAAGAAGGTGAGATGGTAATGACTGGGCTATCACTATTTCAGTGCGAAATCACGCATTTGTCGTTGTGGAAGTATTTTTTCCATAGAGATTAAAAACGAACTTTTTTTTCTAGTGACGATTGTAATACGAGACGGGAAACACGAACAGCTGATCAATTTGAAATTTCTCGTTAAATAATTGGAGAAGACTCCGACTTATTGTTGAAGTTCATAAAAGAGTCCTATTGTAGAGCTCACTTGTACGTGTTCTCCGAGGTGTTCTCGAAGAGTGTGAGCGGTTCACTGAGAGAGTATCAAAGATGTTGTTTAAACCCCGTAGTGGCCAAAATCAAATCAATCGGGCACAAAGATCGTTGTATGGGAAATGAGACCATTGCTGAGACTGTGAGAGCAACAAACTATAGAACAAAGGGGTCTGTGCGAAGCAAAAAATTTCACCTCCGACCAAAAACTCGCCCATTAACAGGTCTTGAGATGTTAGATCAACATTTTATGAGAGATAGGCCAGTGAATGAAGAATTTAAGCCCGCACTAAATTCCCGATCCCATTTTTTTTCAAAGGATTACACTCACTGAGTATGAAGTCACGAAATGCTGTCAGATTTCGGTGGAGCTTCAGGCGCCATCTTGAAAAAAGTTTTTTGCCGATATCACTATCTGTTAAAACGTTTTCAGTCAATATCTCGGGAGCTTCCCACCATTTTTCAAAAGTCTAGAGACCATTATTTTATAGAATAGAACTTCGCAACTTTTATACCCCATAAACTTTTTTCGTAAACCTCACTCCTTACGATTTATGGCCTATTTGATTAACTATTGAAATATTGAACTAATCAATAATACATATCCACTAATTTTAAATATCAATATATTGTGGAACACTTTTTTTCCAATGTCCATTCTTTTTGAGCTATGGGACTATAAATCGTAAAGAAAGCTTGAGCAAGCTGTTAAAACATTTCTAAGCATCTTTCAATGCTCAAGGACTATTCGGGTGAAAAACTGTTTGATAATTATGGATAAAAATACCGAGAAAAACAGTTTTCTTACTGGAGCGAACCATTTTCAATGAAGTTAAAAGGGTACACAACCCCAAATTGTTGTTTTTGCTGCTCAAAACTGTGAACGTATTGCGCAAAAGGACTTAAAAATGCTTACATGAGAGAAAAAAACATTCAATTCACACATATAAACAATTGGCGACCAGCAATCGTAATTTGCTAAGACACAATCTACGAATTTACGAACTTTCTCAACTTCCGTGAAGCAGTATTTTATTTGAAAGATACATTGTAAAACCGATAGTCCACTACTGAATTTATTTGTTTTGGAACAAAAATAATACCCCACGGAAACCAAAACACATACCCACTTTGCGATATACCATCTCATCCGATACATTGTTAGCTTTCACACCCTACATAACAGTAAATCGACCTAATTTCGACATATTCTTGATTCCTTCACCCTAATTTTCTCGGAACAAAAGTTATCTGCGTCTACTTTGATTACTCAGCCTTTAAACAATGCTTATGCTCAAAATGTTTTGACGCACAAGGTACATCAAAGCCATAATATTATTTCATAGCAATGATAGTAGAGACTAATTCATGTGTTTCTAATTGCCTAATTGTCCCTACTGGGTAGTCCGGACCATCGGTAGATACAATTGTTGTGCTGACATGACATGACATTCTGTGGTTGAATTTACATACAGAGACACACAACAGGCGAACTAGCTGTCCCCAATTCTGCTTGAATTTGATAGGGTAGCCACAAAGCGGAATTTATCAACAATGATGAGAAGCTCAACGTTTGAACTCGACAGATTCTATAAGCACCACAAATTTGTTGACTGTACTATTTTTAAAATAACATTCCGGGTTAACTAATGAAATCAAGGATGCTTCGCTTTGTAGAGTACCCTGAAAGGTATCGAGGTGCATATTTCAGTGAGCTGGTAGACTGTTACAAAAAAATGATAATTTTTTTCCAAATATACTGGAAATATTGTTGGACATGATAAGAATATAATACTGTGAAAGTTTGAACTCTTAATATTTTTTATAATGAGGAGTGCGGCATTGCTCGTTTTCATTTTCGATTTGAATAACATGGAAACTGAATTGTCTTGTGCTTTGGAATTCTATATCTCAAGTAAGGAGCAATAATGCGAAATGAATAAGATATATTCTTGTAGTAATTTAATGTTCCACAGAAAGGGCTCTTAAAGTTTTTTGATATTCTCACACTTTTGGAAATTATTAGAACTTTATTAGAACTTTAGTTCTTCACGTTAGGTTGGAGCGACCAGGGGTCGCGGTGCAAAAGATCTGACCGTTACGTTACGTTGCTGCGTTATGTGCCATGAGCGCGTGCGCTCTCTCCTCAGTCTCTCTCTCTCTCTCTCTCTCTCTCTCTCGGCTTAGGCCGGGAATCGAACTCGAGCCTCCCGCGTGGCAGGCAAGCATTCTACCACTGAACTACCGATGCTACATTAAGATTCTCTGCAAAGCTGGTATTCGCAGTGATGATGGTCTACTTGAATTTATTCGGATACATTTTTTAATATTATTTCCATAATTTTCTGCGCGATTGATCTTTTTTCTTTACTGGTTTCTAAGTCTAACACGTCGGTAAGTACAGTTAACAGAACCAAACATGAGCCCCGGAAAATATGCGAACTAAAATAAGGTCATCGCAAGCAGCCAATCAAGAGCCAATGTTAACGATTGTCCATTAGTAATTGTTAAATGTAATCTAAATAATATGACCGAGTGATTTCATCAACATACATCATTTTATCCATTTTGTATCAGTGTTGTCAATGCGAGGATGATTATCCGATTTTTAGACAATTTTACTAATTTGAATCCAATAGTTTCTCGAATATTTTGTAGAAGGGATATATAAAATTTTCAAGTCAAAAAGCAAATCAGGGGATTATCACGATGACATGA
>CAJUYG010003509.1:0-21118 GCA_910591675.1 Galerucella calmariensis
ATAGTTTAATATTTGAGAGTAGGTAGGAACAGAAAAATGGCTTTTTCAAACGGTTTTATTTAGCTTGGCGGCTTGGGACAAATTTCGGGCAAGCAATAGGTACATTTTTATGGCAAAAATCCTAGTAGATCTATCTAGTAAAAGACTCGCAAATGTAGCTCACGAAATTTTTATTGATCTCAAATTTGGTAGACTGCTGTAGTAGTAGTAGTAGAAAATATTTATGTCTATTCAAAATTATTGGAAATCCAAGATGGCCGCCGCAACAAAATGTCGGATGACATATTTTTAATTCAAATAGTTACCTCACTATGTATATCAAATGAAAGGATTCGGGTAGTAAAATATTGTACATCATGAAAAACACTAACAAGATGGTTGCCACCACAAATTGGCGCATTTCGCATTTGTTATAATATAGTAGAGTGGAGTGAGTGTGCATTTTGATGCAAGTCGGAACATACCATCCAAAATTATTTGATTAGTGGAGCCATCGCGCTTTGAGACGAATATAGGGCATGTACAGGTGAAGTCACAAACTATTTTGACAACAGTCTGGTGGTAAAACAATAAACAAAGCGTTCAGAACACGTAGTGAGGTTATGCTGATTTATAATGATAGATCCTGTTTGAGTTTAGTTGGTTTTGCTTCAGTGTACTTTTCAAGTAATTTTAATCGTTGAGCTTGCATATTTAATAATATATAATATAGGTTAATAGTTGTTTGATAATTATTGATCGTGTTTATTATTTATTGTTTTACCACCAAGGTATTGTCATTATTGTCAACTGTCAACCATCGTGGACATGCCCTATACTCATGACGTAACCGTAAAATGCACAAACAATTTGATAGAAGCAGTTTTGTTCATAACCTATACTACACCACGTCGAAAATTTATTTTTGCTATTAAAGATTTATTCTAAAAATTTTATATTTGATCACTTATTCTCACTTCTCACTTCTCCAACATAGTTTTCTAAGAATTATTACAATCATATTAGTTGTGAATTACACTTGCCCCAAACTGGTGGGAAAGTGTGACTCAAGATCAAAATAACATTTATTGATTTATTCTATTCTATTGTGATTAATGTTTAATCAATTTTTTTTAAGTAACTTCATAAGTAAACCTTCAAAAAACGCACTTGGAAAATACTATGAATTAATCCTTTCAGGTTTAGCAGACAAATAAGAAGTTCACTATTAGGTTGAATTGTCAAAAAAAGTCATAGGTCATAGGTAGCTTTGTTTGACATTTCGGTGCGGATAGCGTGTACTTTTCGCATTAATTTTCCAAAGGTTATCAAAAGAATTAAGATAAGGCCTGCTTTGCGTATAAAAATTTGTGTAGAAGAGAGCGTGTTTTGCATAGTGGTTGTAGGAAAAAGGGCTTTACAAGTGCATAGTGGCACATAGAGCTTAGACACTCCATACGTTAAAACGATACCGAGCATCTCTTCAATTCAAAAAACTTTGCCAACTTAGAATCGGAATTCAAGGATGGGTTTCCACACGTGTTGAGGACTGTGTTGCGTGGCTAAAATGTTATGTCGTTAGAGTTTTCTCCTCAAAACTTGGGCACATCTAATAGTATTTTATGCAACGATCATGTAATGATAGCCATTAAGACACGAGCATGTTGTAGAATACGAAACGAGCCGCAGGCGAGTTTCGTATATTATATACGAGTGTATTAATGGCCATTACATGAAAGTTGCATACAATATTTTTTCTACCCCGATTAATAAGAATTATTTAATTAATAATAATTATTTATTATAAAAAACAAGAACAATGAAAGGAAAATCAAAATTATTTGACAGCTGTCAAATTAAGTGTCACTTAATAGGTCTGTTCGCCAGCAATAAAAGTGTAGTACTGAGCTATATAGACTATATAATTTTGAAAAATTCAGGTCTATCTGTGAAAAAATGCGTGTAATATTGCTAAATTTGGGACTATCTATGTATATTGCATTTGTATACTGCAAGAAGCATTAAAACATAATTAAAATAAATAAAGTCGTATAGCTCAGTGCTACACTTTTATTGCAGGGAACAGACCTAATATAATTAATTTCAGAAATGTCAACCGTATCCATGGCTATATTAAATATTGTGCGAATGTCGCATTCCTATTGGATTAAAAATCTGTATCATAATGAATATCATTATGATACAGATTTTAGTCTTTTAATAAGTATATTATAAAACATGAGTAGAAAAACAAAATAATAAAACAGAAACTGAAACACAACAAACTAAAAATAAGGGTTGAAAAGTGTGGAGCAAATCTTGCAAAAGACTGATATGTTTGCAAGGCAGCACTTTAGACCACTAGCTGTGTATTTAGGTTTGAAATTTTTGATACTGAGTCGAGGAAAGGATTATGCATTGGGTACTTACCTAAATAGCAATAGAAAATAGTTATTTATGATATGAGTGTTAAAAGTGAGGTTTTATTTTGTGAGTGAAAACGTTTGTGAAATGAGCGGAGCGAATTGAACAATTTCACGAACAAAATAAAATCACTTTTAACACAAATACCATACAATGTTTTTTGTACAACTTCCCTATTTTGATAATGAAACGAGCGAATTTGCAATGACAATAAATTCAAAATGCATTTTAGTATTCAAATAATCAAAAGTTTGTTGTGAATGGCAGACGTTGCCAACGTTATGATTACTAACAAATGAGAAAAGACGCTGTCATTTGAATGGAGTGCTAAAAATATTTTTAACACTAGTGTTAAAAGTATTTTTAACACGCTGCTATGTAAACAATCGTTTTTAACATTGTTTGCTATCATTAAAAGTGTCACTTTTAATGACAGTTGTACAAAAAATAATTTTTCTTTGATTATTTTGAAACAAAATAATGTTTTAAAATAAGATAACCGTGTTTTCTTATTGAATATAATTTTTTTTATCCAGTTAATTTATTCGGAACCAGCAAGAAACAATTACACACTTGTAAATGTCATTGAAATATTAATGGCCTCTTCCTAGTTTACATTAACCATTGAATCAGAGCTGGATTAAGTATGATTCATTTAATATATGCAATATCTTTCAAGTACATGTAATTTTATTGATTATAAATTGTTCAACAAAACTTAAAGGGAAGTAAATAACAAATATTAGAGTCATGTTGAAAATTATCAACTGTTTTAAGCTGAGGACACATTATTGAAACGTGACGTGTTAACACGACACATCAGAATTTGAAATGTTCAAAGACTTATGAATAAAATAAGCCAGGCGATTTAGTCAGTAGCGTGCAAAAGTATTTTATCAAAAACTTACAAAAAATGCGTTTGAGGCAATTTGAAATTTCAATAGGGTATTATTTGTAATTGAAAAATAAGATTATAAAATAAACAGACTGTCTCTCAGTGACTTACGATAGTCATGCGGTTCTGAGACGGAATATCGGAGTAAATAATGGAAAATCTTGGGAAATGGTGCTGAAAATGAGAATTATCATAAATGAAAAAATATAAAATTAATTCATTCCTTGTCAATTTTTTTTTAATTTGCAGGTTATAGTAGGTACATTAAACCCCCAAAATGTCAGGTGCCTGAAATTTGTGGGAGGATCGGAAAATGGCTATAGAGATCCCGAAAATCCGTTTTCCGCCGATATCTCCCGAACTACGATCCCTAGAGAATTTTTGTTCAGGCAAAAAATGAAGAGCAGTTCATTACCTTCAAAAGTTGTCCCCACAATTTTTTTCGTTACACCAATATTTTTTGCAAAAATGGTGGTTGGAAAGTTCGTAGTTTTCTGAAACTTAAAAACTGACGCTTCTAGCCCAAAATCTGGGATGAGGGACCCTGAAAATACACCAATTTCTATGTTTAGGGCTCCAGGCATCTATGGTAGATGGCGCCACCTTGCATTTTCGCAACCGCGAAATAATTAAGGCCATGAAAAGAAACATGAAAATGATCGATCTCTTACCCACTCTCGGGGTAAAAAAAGTTATCGCTTTCTTCAAAATTGAGACCCTGGCCTGCATCCACGTGTACACGGACTATAGCAGACGCCGACGACCACACTATAGATGGGTGGCGTGGCGTAGATGGGTGGCGTGGCGTGCGAGAATAAAATGAGGCATCTATTACAACAAATTTAGAGACAAATTTCTTTTTAATACATCAAATGAAATACTTGATACACATATCAAAGGAAAGTTCAGAATGTGACCTTTCATCGGGTATGATGCTTGACCGGGAAGAATTTTACTGTAAAGAGAAAAAACTGCTCCAAAAAACTCGGAAGAATAGCTGTCTTCCCTGAGAAAACTGGAAATTTCCCCGATTTTCCTGAAAACCCAGGGGTCTGGGCAAAAAAAATTATACCATCGGCAAGAGGATATTCTAACTTTTCTTCCAATATCAGTTATAAGCGGTTTTGACAGTTAATCATCGAGAAATTCCCGATAAACCAGAGCGCTCGGGAAAACTCCAGAAATCCACAAAAATAGCCTCTTGGAAAACATATTAATCGAAAAAATACGGGCGATTTATTGGTAGCATTGTTTCGGAATAAATAAAGTACCCCCTAAAGAACCATTATCCAATAGGATTGGCTGAAGTAACCCCAGATCCCTTCTTTCACCCGCACTTTAATTCATTGAAAAATATTGATTTTCACGCGAGTTATTAAAAAATTAGTAATTACTTGGGGACGTCATGCCCCCAGAGCGTGCTCTTTATAAGCCGGCCTGGAGCTCAATTTTGGGTAGGCGTTCGGGCCATTTATATCAAAAACTATCTAATTTTTCGAAAAAGATTCATTTTTGTGGGTAAGGAACTGCTCTTTATTTGTCGTCTGAACAAAAATTCTCCAGTGGTCAAATCTCGGCAGATATCGCGGGAAAACGGATTTTCTGGAATTTCAGAGCCATTTTCCCACCCTTCCACAATGGTCAGGTACCTGAAATTTTGGGAATTTAATGTGCCTACCTGCAAATTTAAAAAAAATTGCTCTTGCTGGACCAGTTGCCCATGTTGACACCTTCGTTTACTGGACTAATTGTTTTTCATCTTCACACTACAGCTTGCCTATAATACTACTCACTCACACCTATACATTAGTGTATCATACACTAAGGTGGTGAAGACTTTAATTATTGACCGAGCACCAAAATTATTTCGAGAACCGAATAACGTGCGAGGCCTATGAATGTCTTCACAACCATGGTGTATATACAATTTTTCTTACCACTAGTCAAATTTAAGACAAAAATTAAGAATAATTCACAAACACACCACGAAAATTGCTT
The DNA here is from genome assembly GCA_910591675.1 of Galerucella calmariensis. Taxonomy (NCBI): domain Eukaryota; kingdom Metazoa; phylum Arthropoda; class Insecta; order Coleoptera; family Chrysomelidae; genus Galerucella; species Galerucella calmariensis. Next base: position 5,297 of record CAJUYG010003509.1, read on the forward strand.
ACCCCGTTGTCTGACTGACAAGTACACTGTCAGTTTTCAATATATTATGAACGTACTCGTTATGTCATCAGTCATTTTTGGTTGAGCGCAAATTTTAAACAAATGGCATTTTTATTCGAACAATTTTATCTTCATAGGTAATTGGTAATTTCAAGCAGCAAATAATAATATGTTGAAGACAATCTCCTGTGTATACAACATTTTGTTGCACAAGTTTTTGTTGAACTACTATCCCTGATTTCTCAAAATATTGACCCAGGTTAATTATAGAAAAAAATATTTACAACTAATAGAGAAATTCAACTTCTCAGTTGGATAGAAGAAGCAATAATAATTGTCAACTTTACAGCTAGTAATGGAAATTTTTTTTTATATTACTTGGCAGTCAGAAATTCCCATCAAAATGCTCCGTATTTTATATAACCTCCAAACTACAAAACATTGAAATTTCAAATTCCATCAAATATATTTTTGGCAAAAAAATTATATTTCTAAAAATCTCTAGATTGATTTAGCCTCACTACTTTCTCACCAGCCAGGTCTGCAATCCCGTACTGTGGTATAATAGGAGTGGTCTTATTTTTTAAGTGAATACTTAACATATTCTCTGAATATTTCAAGCGTCTACCTGTTGCCATTATTAATATCGGCCAAAAAAATAACGTTCGTTGTATGAGAGCACCTCTTAAATATTTATTTCATTCTGTTTTTAGTATTTGTTATTATAGCACTAACAAAAATACATCATCTGTGAAAATTTCCACCGTCTAACTATCACGGTTCATGAGATACAGCCAGGTGACAGACGGAACACTAAAAACATTCAATTTTCGATGACTTGAATACTTGCTGACCAAAAATCGAATTTATGAACTCACTTAACTTTTGTGGTGCAGTTTATTTATGAAATATTGCTATAAGACCTTCATCTCCTGGACTATAACGGTATTAGGTGTGTTAATCGCTTACGTTTATATAGATATTGGTTGTAATAAGGTATGATTATCATGGAATTTACTTGAGTAATATCATTAAGAGCGTGGGAAAAGACCGATTTCGGAAACTTTAATTGCTTCCAACAGTGGAACAAAACCTACTAAATAAACATATTACAACCAGAGGCGCAAAATAAGTAAAAAAATCGATTCTTTTATGAAACCAGCTTGGAGATGAGCTTTAGTAGTTGCAAATGCGATATTTTCAGATTTTTCTGATATTTACTTTTTTTTTGTGTTTTACCTTCGATTTTTTTTAACGAGTCTACTTTTCAATTTTTACCAGCCTAATTGGGTACTACGAAAATAATATATAATTAGCATTGATTTCTTCCACACGTTCCATTATAATTGGCGAATTATATGTTATTTTTAAATAATACATTCAATATTTAAATTGAAATCTTGTCGTGGAAATACCAGCAAAAAAAACCTTAATACTATTATTTTATTCCGTTTTCGTTAATTACCCCACTGAACAATGGCGTGCCTATATAGAGTGTCCAGGAGAATTAAACAAAACACATTCTTCAACATTTTTAAAGCAATTCTGACATATCTATATTTTTTACCCCATTTAATAATAATAATAATAATATCTTTATTGCTTCAAATTGATACAAATCAATATAGCAAGAAATCCGGAACAGAGTCTATAAATAAATACACAGTTCATGCGGCAAAATCACAATGAAAATAAACAATAAAAGAGCGAAAACAATATTTGTGTAAAACCCAAGCTATTCGTTTATAATAAATGAACGAATTTTGAGTACGCCAATAAAATAATTCGAAATTTGCCTGAAATCCGCCAAGGAAGCAGTATTTAATAAGGTAATGAAATCATCAAAATTATGCAGATTTTTAATAATTTGCACTCTAATACAATCATACATCCTGCATTGAAGCACAATATGTTCAAGTGTTTCATTTTGACGTGAGTTGCACAGAGTACAAATTTCTTCTTGATTAATGGTATAAATACTTCCCTTATACGTTATTCTAACATAAGTCTTCGAACGTAAACGGGGATCTGACAAAATATTCGAACTAATTTAATCGGCAGTTTACTAGTTAGATAATCTGCAGGACCTGAAGTGACTGTTAAATGTTTATATATTACACAGTAATTACTATTAGCAAGGCGTTGTAAGTCGGAACTATACAATTTTTGTTTAAAATTCTCAAGAATTGCATCGTAATGGCTTTTTAGTGAACCAAAAGAGAGGTTATTCCACATGTCGTTCAACCCGAGATCTATAAAAATCTGTTTCATTTGTAGGACCCAGTTATAGCAGGGGTTGTCAAAGTCCTCTAACTCTAAGAGCCTGAGAAAGACAATCTTTGGCAATCTAGTGTTTGCAAAAGAAAACATTTTTAATAACCACTTGAGGCACAACTTAAATACCGTATAATCAAGCCTAACAACACCCACCTCAAGGCGTACTAAATAATCAGGAGTGTTTAGCGGTAATAGGAGCAATCTTTTGAAAAAACCAACTTGGGTTTTTTCAACAATGTTAAGATAACGCAGACCCCAGACAGGGACCGAGTTGGCAAGTGTATTAATTACTATGGAATGATACGGGTTATGCGCGATTGCCAGGAAGTTGTTTTTGAACGTGAAAGCATATTCATGACAGCACCTATGGCTTGTTTGCATTTGGAAGAGGTATTCATTGCGTGTTCGCGAAATTTTCTTCAGCTTCACCTCCAAATAATCCCGCGTTTGGTGTAAAATGATTAGGTTAGGTTTGTGGTGGCTATTTGGCCCCCCACTGAGAGTTAAGAGTATTGTGGATCGCACCTATTCAAATTTCACCAAACAAACCCTACCTGTGTAGGGTCGTAACGAGGCAAAGACAAAGTATGCTCTGCTGTTTCATCAATTCCCAGAGTGTTGGATTATCCACAGTTCAGCTCATACTATACGCTAATTCAAGTAATGGTTTCCTAAAAAAAAATTAATACAACTTAGATTATGCTTGCTTTAGTCAACTATATTCGGTGACCTATAAAGTTCATGGTAAAAAGTTTAAAACTCTTCTTGCGTTCTAGGTGGTTGATGTTTGTTTGCAAAACTTAATGAAATGACGAGGTTCTTCTTCGATAAAACCTTCTACTGCACCCTCCCCTGCAAGGAAGTCTGCCTTTTCATTGCCATCTATCTATTCCAGAATGGCCAGGTATACCGACCACACTTTGTTGAGTCTCTCTACTAATGATAGTTTTTTGGCAGTCTTACACCACAGATCTAAGTGCTTTTGAATCCGCTTGGATCCATCGAAACTGTCCATACATGAATGACTGGCATAAACTTACACGAAGTCAAGTTGCATTGGATCCTAGATTGATATTTCTGTCCTAGGTCTGCGACCGTATACACTTGAACCAAAGCTTCAGCGTGTTTTTGGGCTATCGGTATACCTTCCTGCTCCTGCTCTTGATGTTTTCCCCTTTAAAAGGTTTCAGTTATCTCCATTCGGAATTAGGTATAAGGCAGGTCGTAGTTTGTGTGGTTTATAACGATATTTCTGGGTAATAACAAGCTGAGGAACTCACGAGAACAGCTTCAGTTGGACCAGAACCAATTCTTGGGACCACAAAAAAGTTGTCTAAGGAAAAATACAAAAATGGGCACAAAGCCAACATAGACAACAATAGAGGAACACTCCAAAGTAGGTACACAATAAGGCCTTCATAGGTGACATATGTGAAACAGGCTAAAGAACTACTGAATATCAGTAGAAATAAGCTAAGAATTATTACAGGTTATCTAACGGGTCACGCCCCGTTGAAAGATCACCGATCATATACGGTTGTATAGGATCCTGGAAAAGTTGAACCGTATTCACTTGCACCAGTGTCTGAGGGTGCTTTTGAGCCATCTGCCTGCTCTCAATAGTTCATCCTTATGTAGGATCCATTCATTTCTATTTGGAATTAGGACGGTATGAGGCAGATCGTAGTTTATTGTCCAAGGTCATTTGCATAATATTGTGACTTCCAGTGTCCCCTAGCCTTTGTTCTGTTTGTGAATTTAAAAATATGCACAATTCTATGTAATACCGTACGCCACTGTTGTTCCATGCATCTGATTGACATTTTTAATTAAACACGAAACAAAGTACATTTATTGTTGCATAATAATTGCTTGAGAGATAACCTTCATTTTAAATATTGGCAAACATCAGCTTTTTTACGGAAAAAAATGATTGCAGAAGTCTTATTACTATTATTTTCCACTAAAATATGTAGTCAAATATTTTAGAAAATCTTGTAATAGTTGATGCAATAAAATCCGTGAACTATTATGTTGATTATTTCAACAACCACTCTCAAAACGTGTTGTATGCCAATAGCTGCTTTAAGGCGTTTCCACATTATGCCGTTGGGCATGCCAATTGGCAAATCGCGGCATAATGTGGACGCTTCCGTTGGCACGTGCCAATAAGCCAGCCGTGCGCCAATGAAAATCACTAAAAGGTCGGTCTCCTTCAAAGGAAGCCAATGAGTACGGACAGTGAGGACATGCCAACTACTGGCCTTTCGCTACTCCAGTTATGCTTCAGACGGTCTGCCAGTTAGCACGTACTTTCAAATGAACTGGACAAACGAGAAATTAATTAATTTGATCGTCCTGTTTTGTGAAAATTGTGCGACTAAACTAAATGAATGCCAACGCATATAAAGACGCTTTCACAGTTGCTGGCTTTGCCAATTAACATTGCCAACGGCAAATCGCGGCATAGTGTGAACGCGCCTTTACACAACACATCCTGGTGTCATTCATTCATTCATTCATTCATTCATACGTTTGGATTGGGCTCGACAGCCCATGCACTCGAAATAAATCTTTGTACCATTACCCATGTTATCTACATACTTCCATTGCAGAAGCTTCGTGTCTTCTATATAGGCCACCAGTTTATTTTGAGAAATCTTCAGTAGTTGTGATGGTTATGTTATTTCTACTCCACATCTTGTGAGTTCTCACAGAAGCAGAGTATGTGAGTGGGTGGAGGTCACATTTTCTGCACTTAGACTCACTAACTTTGCCCATTCTGTGCAAGCTTCCTCAGGCTTCAGTATCCAGTCACCAGGTCGGTAACTGTCTTATCCAGTAAACTCTTAACTCTCCGGTTATGTTGAGCTCTGAATCAATACCTCTAATAAAAATCAGCAATTAGGCAGTATCGCTAATATTGATCATGGTAATAAAGCTACAGATTGAAACTATTCACTTTTTTCTGCACAAATAATGTTGCTTATAGCCACCATGCAATATTTTACAAATTGACCATCCGATAATATTCAGTTACTTTTAGCAATGTTTCAAGCTGCAGCTACACCACCTAAACGTAACTCATCTTTTTGTCTTGCAGCATAATTGAGACAAATATAAATCTTTAAAAACTGTTTCATTACAGTTGAGGCAAACTGCTTTTTTGTTGATTCTGTGAAAAAAAAAACATTTCCCTGGCTATTCTTCTTTAAAAACTCGACAAGGAAGGAGGTTGGTAGATATAGTTGAAAATTATGGTATTGAAATTAGAACACTTGAAATTTATTTATTTGTAAGTAATGTTCGAGGTCCATTAGGAACACCAATGAAATACGAAGTACTCTAACGTCAACACAATCATATTTAATGTCGAATGCCATTATTCTCGCCCACTGTGTATAACAATGAAATATCAATACATAAAGAAAGAAAAAAATCAGTTGAATTATGAACAAAAGGATGTGAGACGTCTGCAAGGTCACTACCGGGTTCGATTTGTATACAGGGTTATTTATTTTCTTTCTTCACATGCCGTTTAAATATTTTATGGTGTTCAATAATGATGTGGGATTACCACATGACGCTTTAACGGCCAGCACACAAATTTTTCGGATTTACCAAGGAATTCGACTAAGAAATTCTTGTTTGTATGTTGTGTAATATGGATAGGTCCTTTTTTCTTCCTCTATTATTTATATATGAAATGTATGAGCCAAAAAGCTACTAGATTCCAGTACATCGTGAATTAATATTAATATTAATTGACAATAAAGACTTGAATAATTTTGAACTGTTTAAAACATTTAATCCTAATTTATGTGGAAATAGTTTGCAAATTTGTATAACTTGCAGCAATCAAAGAAGACAAAACGTATTATTCGTAAGTAATGTCATACATGCACCTAATTTTTCCGAAAAATCGAAAAAACACGAAGTAAGTAATATTTTGACTGAAAATACTTGAAAATAGTACCGAATGGTATTTGACAAGAGCATAAAAAGCAGATTATTCTGTATACTCATAGCTATCTATATATAAAGGGGTTTTTTGGGACGAGAAATTGACTGACACAGTTTGTTTTTGTATAAAATGATCTGTTCGCCAACAAATTTCCGAAAATTCTCTTTTCAAAACAAAAGATTCTCATACCTCAACTAATTGGAAAGATAGAACGTTCTAGTTTCCACCAATCGATTCAGGGGAAAATTTTACACAAGTTGGTGGATTTTAAGTCGATGATTCCGAGCAGCAAGGAAGTTAGCAGAAGTCGCGAAATATTTCCATACCTACCCCTTGTTTCAAAATTGTTCTCGACGTCAAAAATTCTCAAAATTTGTATTATAAAGACGTTTTTTGGGACGAGAAATTGACTGGAACAGCCACATCTCTAATACTTCCCAAACTCACCCCCATATATACATAATAAAAAATATGTAGGTATTAATTTTAAAACTGAAAAACAAGTAATTTATTCATTAAATTGCAATCTTGGTATACAGTAGGAGTATTATTTAAATTCTTTGTTAACTCATCGATAACGTTAAGTGTGGGGGAATCATTAAAGTTGTGGAAAAGTCTAGCCGTAGAGTGAGAAGCTCTAGGAGTGGCTGCAGGATCTTCTGATTTCTGTTTTTTTCAGCTGAAGGATTACATGAGAGGGAACGTCGGGAACTGGCTACTTAAGGAACACCAACTCAAAGGGAGCCTGACACAAGGACACCTCCTCACTAAGAGTTTACTGAATAAAACAAGGAACCCTCGTCCAGACTGTTGAAACTGGGTAAGAGGAATTTGAAGTCAGTTACCGACCTGGTGACTGGACACTGTCCGACCTGGTGACTGGACACTGTACCCTGAGGAAGCATCTGCACAGGATGGGCAAAGTTAGTGAACCTATGTGCAGAAAATGTGAGATCTACGATGATGAAACACCCACTTACATACTCTGCTCCCGTGAGAACTCACAACGAATGAGACGGAAGCACTTTGGAGTGGAAATGACACAACCATCACAACTGAAGATACTGAAGATTCCTCCAGATAAACTGGTGGCCTATATAGAAGACAAGAAACGTCTGGAATGGAAGTAGGTAGATAACATGGATAATGGTACAAATATTCAGTTCAAGTACCTGGTCTGTTGAGCCCAACCCAAACGTATGAATGAATGGGGGCTTAATTGAATTGACTGAGCTGTATTAATTGTTGCTCACCCATCCCCCCTTTAACTAGATTTATTTACTGATGTCGATCGCATATATTAGTTTGTTATTTTTTTATTTTGTATTCAATCCTGCCATCTCTGCTGGTTCTTTAGTCCATTTTGAAAGTTCATTTTTTCCCACTGAAGTGCTGCTTTTGATTGTTGTTTTTTTTTATGATGGTTTTACCAAAGAATACACCAGCTCAACAAAAAGCGAAGCTTCCGATCGTTTTTTTATACGCGCATGTCTGAAAGGAGCCATTTTTATAATAAGATACTTGTCATACTTCATTTTGACAACCAATTATATCGCCAATATTTGAAAATTTGATCATTTTCTCTGTGTTTTTAATAAGTTGTCTGTCCACATCGGTCTCTCAAGGTCATTCATTTTTGTTACCAAAACATCAAAGAGATTGCGTCGGGCTTCGCTTCTTGTTAAGCTGGTGTATTCTTTGTCTTTACTGTTGAAAATAATCTATCTGTTGTTATTCTTGATCTACGTTTAACCATTAGAATTTTAAAAAAGCGTACCTACTGGACAAAATGTAGGGTTCTTCGTGCTGTGGACCAGCCATTTACTATCGGCAATTTTTTTACCCCTCCTTGGGCCGTTTTATTGATGACAGGATTATAATCTATTCTTCCTAAAAAGTAGGATTTTCCAAAATCAGTTATTTTAAAAAATATGTAACTATGTTATTTCCCTGTTTCAAACCACTTCTTTAAAATTATGAACCTTTCAATTGACTCATTGTCATAATGATAAGCTTCTTTTTTAAAAAATTCATAATGCTCTAATCCACAGTAAAATATTGTACCCTGTTCAATTAATCATCAAATCATCAAAGTTCCATTGAATGAGCGGTCTTTAATGCTGATGGTATTAGTTATCAGTGGAAGTCCCTGTTGGTCCGATGAAAATGATAGTGACTGAAGGAGGAGCTAAATATTATTCACTTCATTTACAGTTTCCTGCAAAAAAGTGTTATTTTGGTGACGCCTGTTTTATATGTCAAAGGTAATAGTATATTACTATTATAACGCCTTTCAGAGTCTTTGAAAATCAAAGAACAAAGACCGTTCACTAAGAAGAAACAACTACTCCCCTAGCTATATGCCACGAAGGACATTGAATTACTCTCTAAAGTTTAACGGGGTTGGTTTATCTCCAAGATGGAACCAACCATTTTAGTTTTTAATTCGAAATGACAACTTTACGAAAAGCAAATAAAATCACTCTGTATGTGCACGATATTGCCACAATGTCTGTGTCCGCGGTTTAATATTTCCTGCAGGTCCATTAAAAAATGACTACATCGTTAAATCTTTATTAATTAACATTTTTACACGGACTCCTTTTATTTTTGAAATGTTTACACTTCGATGGTACCGATAAGTACTCTTTTAGCTACTTGTCGGACCACACGGGTTGGTGTAGCTTTATTAAAATGTTGCCGAGAATCTCGTTCTTGAGAGAAAAGTTTTTTTATTTATTTCCTCGAGTGTGAAACTGGTTAAAAAAATAGTTGATTCATGGTACCTTTCACTACGTTTTGACGTTTCTCTAAAAAGAAAAATCTTCTCTATAAATCTAATCATTTAAATAAATAAAAATGATTCTTCTTTCTACGTCAACCATCTGCTTTGTAATTGAATTCGATTTACACTGTATATCTACCACTTTAGACACGTATGACTCTCATAACAACTATCTTGAATCTTATTTATGCCTACATTAACTTATCTCATTAAAAAATGCATTCTTCATTCAGATTTACTAAAACCGATAAATCTTTCTCGTTCTGACAATTTCGATTTTACTCGTGTACGTTTCAATTTATTTATTTTTACGAGGGACAACCACAATTAACCACAAATCTTAATCAGGCGTATGGATATGAAGATTCACAGATTAAAATGTAAGACAGCGCTTGTCTGGCGTCGTAATGGTTCTGAACAAACTATAACTTTTAATGAAACGTTGAAAAATAAAGATTGTAGCAGTTTAAATACTGAAAAATATATGAACCAATTGAAAAGTTTGGAAATTATTAGAAGCAGTTAGGAAAAATATATGTAAGTCTTGAACTTAATTGCCAGCCCTCGCTATCGCTCTGGAACAAAATCGTTCTCGACTAGTTAATTTATTTATATCCCGTGAAGTAAATAAGATTTGTTCTCCTCCTCCCAGAATTTATTCTTTGATTTTCCTTCATTATTTCGTGAAAATCAAGACATTTTGTTATGAAATCTTTATTAATAATAGAGTACACGCATATTTCATATTGTGCTTGGATATTGATTCATAATAGTCAATATGATATCAAAAATTAGTAATAATAGGAAATAAACCAGTTTCCATTGGAAATTACTCCCAAATTTTAAAATAAAATTCAAATTTCAATGCACTTTCCGACCACAACCCGAGGATTTCCGAACGCTACCGATGATACGTGTGATGTCATATTCTTGTGTTTACTTATGTCAATATGGCCGGTATTGCATTAGGTTATGTGTAGTTGTGTGTTTATATTGTATTTGAATCAACTATTAATTGCTTCATCGACGTAAAAATATCATTTATATGTTTGTTTGAGACCATTACGTGTTTGTGTGTGCCTTTTTTTATTTCTAAAAGTCAACGTAAAGTGGAAAGTGGACATAAATATTCGATATTTCCGAGGATATTTTAAAACTTTTGGAAGAATATTATATTTTATTTACTAGTTCAGTGTTCAGTGACGATTCTTTCATATTTTGTGAGTAAAGATATGGCTAGCGAAGGTTTTGTAAAAGCACAAACTGATAACTTGCCCAATGTAGATTCATTTATGCTGCTTGAATTTATGAAGTCAAACAGCTGCTTCAATGCAGAGGAAATAAGAGGAGTTAGAGCATTATCGTAAGTACGATTCAAACTAACCAAATTTCGATGTGTGGTCGTAAGAAAATGATGTTTGTATTGTTGATTCCTAGACATATAGGTACATAACCTCAAACTATTTAAGAATAAAAATGACCAGCATAGAAGTAGGTACTTACATTAAAATGGTATTCACAAACAAAAGTAATGCCCTTCTCTTAAGTGTATTCTTGCTTGCACCACCAGGTAAAGTAACAAATATTTTGTCTGGAGTGTTAATATACGTTGCTTTACACACTGGAACAATGCAATACGTGGAATACAAAGTTTTTTTTCGGCCTTATCCATTTTTAAAGCTTTCAGAAACAAATTAGGTCACAAGAACTCAGAGCGTGATACACGAATAAGAACGTCAACAAATGACGTCACACCATGGGGCAGCCATCTTTATGACGTAAAGCGCGTTTTGGCGGACTTTCAAATTTTATGATTTTTAAAGTCGTTTTAAAAGTGAAGTTTATATATTTTTTTTAATAGGCATGCAAGGTGTTAGGAGACCTGATAAAGCGTCAATTCCCACCAATAGCAAAATTTATGCTTGTACTCTATTATTAACATCATAAACGTACCAATACCTACATGAAACCCTAGTTACTCATAAAGGCCTTTGCACACCGGCGTACTGAACGTCCTGGACGTTTGGAACGTTTCGAACGTCCGGTACGCGCCCCTTTCACACCGCCCAGCAACGTACCAAACGTCCACTTGTTCGCTCATGAGGATCAGTCAGTACAAAGATGTCTTTCCCGTCAGTTCCTTGGTGTGAGACCGGGTTTTCTGTTCCGTGGATGAACGAGTCGAGTAGTGATAGTGATGACGACTTATTATTATTATATTCGTTAACAGAAAGAAGTAAATGGATACATCCCATAAATAAAAAACTGAAGAGGTTACAGGATGATCACGAACTTCCTCCAACAACGCTTCCATGGTACAAACGCACAAAACACCAGCAACAACAAACACACTGAGTTGACGCGGAGCACGTGGTTCTGAAGTGTCCACTGCGCATGCGCTAGGCCGTGGACGGGCTGGACGTTTGTAGAAAATCACTCGCCGAGCAATCCTCCGAAAACCGTCACGGACGTTCGCAACGTTCTGGACGCGCGGTGTGAACCGTCCCATTTGATAGCATGGGCAGCGATTATTTTGACAAAAACGTACTAAACGTCCAGGACGTTCAGTACGCCGGTGTGCAAAGGCCTTAATATGTTAGTTACGAAACGTTAGATACCAAATAATATAAGAACTGGTTTTCAAGAACATGTGAAACAATATTTTGAGTTTTAAAATAGATAGATAGATAGACTCCGTTTCACGAAAGAAGAAACCACTTGAAATTGCAGTCGTATGCTACCACTTGTTGTCAAAGCCAGCGCCACATTGTAAAATTGACATTCGACTTCACATCAGTAGCGTAACTTTTTCACATTTTGTAGGTTAACACAAAATAAAAATATTAAAAATGTATTTATCATACGTATAGTTTAAATAAAATATTATTGGGAATTATTGGAATGAAACTGATAAACCGATTTTGATTTCTGCGCAAGTCAGTTGGCAAACTTCACGTGGCTTCTGCTAATGTGAAACGGAGTCTACTCCTTTTGCTTTAGTGTCCACGATCATAGGTATGTTCTCTAAAAGACTGATTAATGACCGAGCAAATACTCCTTTTGATAATTAATTTTGGAAAATTCCATGATTAGGGGTGGGGGAAGGGGGGTCGAACAGGTCTATTAGTCCAGAATTGACTGAAAACTTTCATTTCCCAACATAAATAAACAAGTTTTGGGATTGATTTACTACAATTCAACAACCCCTTGTAAGGGATTTTATATATAGTCAAAGTGCATTTTGCAAATTCAAACCAATAAATTTAATTTTAACCTACGCATAATATGTCTCTCTTGCCGGTCGGCATAGTGAAAATAAAAAGAATAATTGAGCAAGTATGCCAGTCTATTGTTTTTTTTAAAATACCAATCTACCAGTTTTACTAGATAAACTATGTAGCGATGTTTATTTAAAAATAATTGGAATGTGTGAGAAAACCAGAATATTGTTTGCTACATTTTGTTATGTAACAGTTTATTTTGGATTGTAATTGTAGTTTTGCAATCTCATTTTTCGTATGTTTTTGTAGTAATCAAGTTAATAAGGATTTTTGATAAATTCATTCTCACGATGCTGAGCAAAAAAGCCAGTGAAAAAATCCAGAATCTTGAGTGAAAGATCCACAAGCCGTTACGAGGACGGAAGTAAGAGCTGGCCCGTCTAGGGCTGACTTAGAAAATTGTGACTATGTTACCTAGACGTTAATGTAGGTACACTTATAAGGGAAAATTTTCACTTAAAATGAAAACTTTATAAACGTTTTCTTCTATTTTTATTTTTAATTTCCCTGTACTGTCAGTGTTCCAAGATTTTTTAGATTTCATAGATTTCCCTTTTTTATACAGGATGTCTTCAAATGACACTTACAACGTTTGCACGTAGTTTCCTCTCGCAAAATTGGACAAAATGATACAAGGATTAAGGGGTCCAGCACATTTCTTTTTCGAAATACAGGGTGTTAAAGTTTTGAAAAATTAAATGTTTCAATTTTATAACTTCAAAAGGGATGGATAAATTGATTTGACATTTGGCAGGTTGTTTTTAATTGTAAAAGGGCTTATTTTGATGGAAAAATGGTTTTAAATTGGTGTAGTGTAGTGTGTGTGTATTGTGAGTGGGGTAGATTTGGAAGAATATGTTACCTTTCCCCTTCCACTTTTTACGCCACTGAATTTTGGAGCAATTTTTATTCAATTTTGTATTCCTCAATGGTTTTCACGTGAAAAACGAATAACCTTCACATATCAAAAAATTTTGTTGTTTTCAAGATATCTAATTATTTCATGAAGTCTGTAAGCTCACTTTTTAATAATTACTTTAAAAAAAAATTTCTTGGATTTTTTAAATAACTACCAAGAACTTTTGGTTGGAATATGTAACAGGAACTAATTTATGAAACAGCAATGCATCTAAAACATTCGGAGAAGATTGTCCAAACTTGTGATTTTATTAATAAAAGAATTAAGCAGCCAACAAATTACAAGAGATGTTCAAAATTTTGTCCATTTACATTTATACATAATTTGCAACGTTTTCTCATCGAATATCGCATACCTTGGAAAAACTGGCGATTGCCGGAAATAATTGCTGTAGCTGCATGGATTCTTTCTATTTTTTTTAATAAAATCACAAGTTTGGACAAATGTGTTCAGCAATATTCTCCGAGTGTTTTAGATGCATTGCAGTTCCATAAATTAGTTCCTGTTACATATTCTAATCATTAGTAGTTTGGTAGTTATTGAAAACAATACAAGAAATTTTTATTTTATTTCATTATTAAAAAGTGATCTTGCAGACTTCATGAAAACATTAAATATCTTCGTTATTATTATTATTATTCGTTTTTCACGTGAGAACCATTGAGGATTACAAAATTGAATAAATATTGCTTCAAAAGTCAGTGGCGTAAAAAATGGTAGGGGAAAGGTAACAGATTATTCCAATCTACAGCACCGGATCAAAAATTTTAAAATATTTTCACACCAAAATATGCCATTTCACATTTAAAAACAACCTGCCAAATGTCAAATCAATTTTATCCATTTTAAAGTTATCGAGTTAAAACATCAAATTTCTTAAAACTTCAACACCCTGTATTTCGAAAAATGAATGTGCTGGACCCCTTAATCCATACATCATTTTGTCCAATTTTACGAGAGGTATCTACATGCAAATGTTGTGTTATTTGGACATACACCCTGTATGGACCAAGCAATAGAGCATCAAAATAGTGAGTTTTGACAAAAAGTAGAAAACGGACTAAGCTATCTGGTGGAATACATTTCGCAATATGAACCTGATGTAATTTTTATTTGCAAATGTTGCTCACAAAATTTTTTAAAACATTTTAAACGCAAAAAACGTAATGTTTTAGGTTTTTGGTTAATAACACGAAAGCTTATTGAGTAATCGTAATGGTATTAATAAATAAATTGTATATAATAAAAATACAAATACAACGCTTTTTCCATTGAAGTGATTGGAGCGAAGAAAATTTGGAAACACTGGGAAATTCGCCATTTTTTCAAAATTCCATGTCTCCGTCGTTTTTAAAGTTAAAGCGTTGAAACTTCGTAGAAACTAAGTCCCTGGTATGCTTTTTATGTGGGCGAAGAGCAGATACCATGAGACAATTACTTTTGTTCCTATTGCAATTGCAATTTTTTTATTTAATATTTTGTAGTAGGTCTGAATGCGTTTTAGATAGTCCAATTTTGAATTTGAAAACGGTTTTGAAAAACACAAATATAGAGAAACAAAACTTATACTTTTGATTTGTAATAAAATGCCGAGCAGTAGGTCAGAAGCACTAGGGAATATGACCGAAGATGACAGAGCATATGCACTCTGCATTCGATTATTCGATTGACTTGTCCGGCATAAGACTAAGAGTTGACCATTAAATAAATTTTTATTTTGATCATTAGTTTCTATAATTATTTTATTAACTTGAATTGGTGCCCGACTAGTTGAAGACCCTTATATTTTAACTGGTCAAATTTTAACAATAATCTATTTTTTATATTATATTATAAGCCCTTTAATATCTAACATTTGAGACTTAATTATTTTTAAATAAGTTAATGAACTTGTATAAGTTTATACTTTGAAAGTATAATAAAGAGGCCTAAACTCAAACAGTTTTCAACATTTTTTATATCTTATGTCCACCGCAAAAAGTAACTAAAAATTCATCAACTTCATAGTTTTGAATACATTAACCACAAATATTTCAAAATTATCTATATTCTATACGAACAGTTTATAAATAATAATAATCATTTATTGGCGCCTCTACCTAACGTTTTATCTGAAAAAAAAGTAGTTTGTTATTTTGTACGTTTTATACATAATACGTTTGAAACTTATTAACCAGTCTACGTAATTACAAATTCACATCGAGAAACGTACTTGAAAAATAAATAACTTGAAATGTTCAAATTTCGAATACACATTGCTTCTAAACGTAAATTAATAGTGGATTCCAATATTTCAGAGGTGATTTAAACACTGCACCTATTTAAATAAACGATTCTCACGTAACATATATTTGTTAGTATTACGCTGGAATTTTGTATTGAAAATCAGAAAAAAAATCGAGAAATAATATGTTAATGGGTGAATGTATGTATGTTTAGTTTGGAGAAAACATTCACTGATTTTCACCGATTTAAAACCGGTTGTCCATGGCGTTCCTCAAGGGTCAGTTCTTGGACCTTTGCTATTCATTATAAATGACTTACCCAAATCCATGTACCCTTTTAAATCTGTTTTATTTGCTGATGACACCACTTT
>CAJUYG010003510.1:0-21109 GCA_910591675.1 Galerucella calmariensis
TTTACACAGAATACAACTATGTTTTCATTGACTAGTTTCGATATGTCTGTCTGGTGTATTTGTTATTTCGTTCCCAGTGTCGAATTTTTATTTTATTTTACTTGTTCCTGTCTGAATGGATAGACGAGCCATAAACTCTTCCAATGAGGAAATTGAATATCTTCTATCATTAGTGTAGTTCTGTTTCGTTCCACAAAGTGAAATGGTCCAGACGATTCCTAAATATCCTTTGTCGCCGATGGCCTTCAACAATATTCATAGCATTTTCTTCATCGTCGGTGGAAAGTTCCTCAAAAATATCTAGGATATCGTTTGTTAACATTTGTTATCCTTTGCAAAATTCAAAGGAAACAAAGTAAAAACAATCAAAATATTCACAATATAATTAATTAAGGTTATAAATGCCAAATTATTGACAGAACCGACAGAACATAGCAATTATCAAATCATGAAAACCTGGTTTTTCCATGAAGTTAATCGTTTTAATCGATACCTCTTCCACCCTTAGGACCCTGTTTCTGAAAAACTGGTCATAGTAAGATTATGAAATCTATTCAGCTCATTTACCATTTTAAGTTCATAACAAAACAGAATAAATCAATCATTTTACGGATCTAATTATAAAATACAGGGTGATTCAGAAAAAGTGTATTTTCTCTAATTTTTGTTCGTTTAATAACAAGATATATGTGCAAATCACCCTGTATTTTAAGAAAAGTACTAATATCTAGGTTACCAATACGTCTTAAACATCAAAAACTAATTTTAAAATACATGGTGTAACTTATTTATTTCATATAGAAAAAAACTAATTTCAGGCTGCATTTTGAACTATTTATGTGTAAGTTTACGATAAACTAGAACATATAATGGTACTATCAAATAAAAATGCATATTTATTTGTTAATAATAAAATTATGTAGTCACGAAAAACAAGGATTTTTCAACTTTAATACCCTGTATATCGGAAACTAGTCAAAGGATTGAATTGGTCCCATGGACACTTTTGGTCAAGAAGTCGAGTACAACATCATATCCAAAATTCATAACATTTGACGGAACGCCACTTTGTCATAAGAAAAGCGCGGGGTCCTTTAAATACATAAATGATATACAAGCTCACCAACATTTATTAGTATACATTATTGCGATGAACTTGTGGATTTCGGTTATCATACATATCAGAAAGCTGGTTGGTGTAGTAAGCACAATTCTAATAAATCTAGCATAGAGCGATTTATAGCAGTTTTACTCTTTTTTAAGACGAAAAGTCTCATAAATAAAGTTGAAATGTGGTCCTCTTCCATTTAATTTTGAAAAGAAACAGACAGTGCTTGATCGATACATGGTCTTTCTTACTTTTTAGTGGCATTTTATTATTTATAGATTTGTTTGTCACGATAGTTTCGTATTCTTTATCATATGTCATTAATATGTCAGTCGGTACCGCCTGAAATATTTTTTCTAGAGATGGACTCACTGGTATTTGTGACAAATAAAAGTTAAATAACCATTCAAATTTAAAATAAAAAATAAGCTTTTTTTAAAGGAGCCGTCCCTTCGCCGGCACCACCTCAGCCTCCTGGGCTTATTGTGGATACTCCTTGTGTTCTGACTACAGCCTATTCAGCCAATCCGCTCCCTTTATTAGCTCATACAGGTTCTTTGCTGGTTGGTTGTAGAGGTCTTCTGGAGTCATTTGGGGATTACCATACAGTTTCTGCCTCCTGTGGTCCAGCGTCTCACAGTTACATAGTATATGCAGAGCTTGCTTGCATCTTCTGCATGTAAGTTCTCCGTTATAGAGCCCTATTTTGTTCAGGTGCTCCTTTGTGGGAAAGTGTCCCGTAAGTAGCCCCGTTATGGTGCGTAGTTTGTTCCTGCTCACTGAGAGCAGTTCTTTCGCTACTTTTTCTGATGGTTCTTTTATGAATTTCTTCCCATGTATTTGCCTGGGCGTATTCTTCCAGTGTTTATTGTGTTGTTCTTTTACCCACCCTTTTAACCATGCCCTAGTTGAGATTTTGGGAATGCCCACAGCTGGTTCGGGTCCGTTCATCAGAGTTGATGATCCTGCTCTTGCGAGTTCGTCAGCTTTTCCATTGCCAGCGATTCCTTTGTGACCTTGGGACCCACTTCAGTGTTACACACTGTTCCGAGTCGCCAATCTTCTAAGTTCTTCGCTGCATTCCCATACCAGCCGAGATGTTACCCTAGAGCTCTGAAGTGCTTTAAAGGAAGCTTAAAATAAGCCTAGTGTCGTATTTTTAAAATTTTCATCTTTAAGCAAAATTTCACAAAGAAGGGACAAAAGCTTGAGTCAAACTTTTGTAAAAATGTTGATACCGAATGAGGAAAATGATTAGATGAATGGAAGCAAAATTAATGTTCAAGCAGTTAGTTTTTATGTTTTTATTCTCATTTTACAAGGTTTTTAGAAGGTCGATTTCGGAAAAATAGTAATACATCATATTTTAATCATTCATTGATTTGCATTAGATTTTTATAAAATCAAACTAACCAGCAGAGTTTTGAAATAACTTTTGTTCTAACCAAACTCTTTTGTCGTTATTCTGTGTGGTGTAATATTTAGTAATAGTATGTAAATACAAATATAATTAGAGAAAATATTATTTTAGTGTTAGTATATGTAAAATGTGAGAATAAACAATTTAATGAATTTAGTGGATTTGTCTGGAAAACAAAGACAAATATTTGTTAATAAATAATGACATTAAAGTCCACACACCGGACTGTAATTTTCAAACTGTCCAGCGTGCATATAAAGCACGATCCTTAAAAACATCAAAGGATTTGAGAAATAAATAATGGAATGGTAAATAGTAAATATACAGAAACAATATTTTTTTAAATCGAACAAAAAATTGTCGTGATTTGTAGTAAATTTATTTTTCTTTGTGAGCGAGCCTGAGTTGACACAAAATTAAATTGTTGAAAATACGGGAGAGTCCCTTACTTACCATACCGATGTGTCAAAACAAACAAAAGAGTAGGAGTAGGGGGTTACACACTTGCTTTGAATGCTCTAAAGTCTAAAGCAGTCTGGAACTGCAACAATCCCTTAAGCAAGTGGCTATAAACTAGCTGCGAAACAAGACGATAGATGGCTTTCTCTCGATGCTTTTCTCGCTTCTCCCATGATTTGTACCAACTATAGTGGAAACTAAGCAAAATTTTGACGCGTTAAGGTTGGGTTCTATCATATTTGACATATATTGTGTGCAATACATATCAGATATGAGAGAACCTAATCTAAATATATTAAAACTTTGCTACAAAATTTCATTCGTCATGTCAGAAGTTTTCCTGATTTTATAAAGAGCTGGTAAAATGAAAATTCAACCAACTAAAAAAAATTACTTTCTTGTAACGGTGCCATCTCTAATCAAATCGACAACGATTACGGTGATGTTTCTCTGCGCGATCTGTCCATATATCAAAACCCACGCTAGCTTCGATGTCGAGAAAGAACACTCGGACAGAGGACAGAGACAAGGCATCTGTCAACTGTCTGACCGGGTGAGTGGCCAACGCCATATTGCCGCAAATTAATTACCTGGTCTTACGATTATAATGATGATCCTGGTGAGATTGGTTGAAGAATTAATGTTGATATGTGTGTGTGTCTGAATGTGTACGTATGTGATTACCCTCAGATCAGACGGAGCTTCAGTAGGTAGAATAACAGGTTTGAAATCGGAAAGTAGGTATATTGATGACCAGCATACGGAAGGTGTTTTCAAAAAGAAAACCGCTAAACATTTTAATAACATTTTAATGAAGTGGTTAGTGTTAGAGGTTAAAAGTTAAGGTCATCAATAATGTGACCCTAGCACTGAATATCTACCTGCGTATCTAGGATTGTCAAAATTAATTGTTGAATTTTACTAACAACTAAACTTAATTTAACATGTTTATAAACTGCTCCACAGAAGTTAGAGATATTCACAAATATAATTTTATTCATATTTTTGTCTTTAATATATTAAATACCCATCCGACTGATGGTTTGTTTGTTGTTTTCTTCTGTTTTTTGCAAAATTTTACATCAATTATTATTTTCCCTTCATATTAAACATCGAAAAACGTGAGAAAAACACGTTAAACAAGTTTACGGTCAAAGGTTACCACTTCTGTAAAAGATAGTTAAAACTTCCTCAACTTTGGGGGAGCAGTTTATTTGCAGTTATTTTTGAGCTAAGGTATTTTGGACACTTCATATAATATATGGGAATCCACTAATTTGATCCCGCAGACAATTCCCATACACATTTTCCATATTTCTTAATAATAAATTTTATTTTCACAAAATCTTGATCTCCCCACTATCGGATACCCTTGTAAACAAAACATAGTAGATACATGCTTCCCGATTTTTTTCCATATTCGTTTATTATCTGAGAGTTTGTCTACCAAATTTTAGCACAAAATTCTCATTATTATAGCCTCCGCGATTTTTTGACTTGAAGGATGTACTTGCGACTTGGTAAAGCAGGTTAGGTAGGTACAAGAACACTAAATCTACCTTATTAACATGTTCCATACTGCAGTTTTTCAACTGTCTGCAAAAATGGCACACAAATCTTTAACCAATAAGTTACCTTTCTTTGAAAAACTGCATAATAGTTCAAGCAACGAAGACCGGAAAATACCAAATAGCGGAAACAATTCATGTAGAAGCCAATTTTGGTACACTTGTAGGGAAATGTGTCCCTTAACAACATACTAAAAGTACTGAGGGGTGAGGGTGAAGCCAAGAGTGCGGGGGTCTCTAAAGGTCCATTTTTTCAGTTTTTTGTTAATAACTCGAAAAATAATGCCTCTAGCGAAGAAGTGTTTATATACTGAATTAATCTACATAAAATTCTCTATAAAAAAGGTTTTACACACTTTTTTTCTAGGATCAATGCTTAAGGAGATATGGTGGCGGAAGTTGGAAAATTGAAAAAAAAAGTTTTTATTGTTAAAAATGAAATGTTTATTGTTTAATTAATCAACCTCTTACCGCCCTTTGTTCCAAATATTAAACATAGCGAAGACAGGTTAAACATGTATATTCATTATTAAAATTTATTATTTAAAAATTGAATAATTAATTTTTCAACAATAACAATACAATAATAATACAAAAATTCAAAATTTGTTTGTTAGTTGCAAAATATTGTACATGGATAAATCAATGCTCGTGTGTTAATATAAAATTATTTCGAAGTATATTTTGAAATGGGGGCATTGAGAGGGGTGTTGGTGTGCCTATTGTTGTGTGCGTCGTTGGAGCCTTAGACGGTAGAGGGGAACTGTTGGTTCACACTACGGTGAAAATTGTATGGTGGTTTTTGATGGTTATAGTGATGTCGACAGCACAAAACGAGCGGAGCAGAAGCAAAGAGGGATCACAAATCTTCTGTTGACATCAACATTCATGAAAGCACGGCCATCACAGTTCAACAGAAGCATTTTCTTGCTAATGAAAGGAACAAAACAAGGCTGATCCACTTGCTCAGTGAGAAAATGACAGCAGCCGGGATTGAAACAACTATTGCTAAGGGATGCTGACGGCACTACTGTGAGGTGCGGGTTGGATAAAGCTGCTGTACATCAAACAGTAGTAATAGTTGGGGAGGATGTGGACTTAATAGTTCTCCTCATTGGATTGGCACCACAATCAATCAATATGTACTTTATGAAGCTAGGCCGTGGGAATGTGGAGACCAAATTGTTTTCAGTGCGACAATTTCAACAACTTCCAATCGCCAAAACGATTCTCCTTCTCCATAGCTTCTCCGGATGCGACACCAAGTGGGAATCGCTAAGCTCTTCGCAGAAAATCCTGGCCTTACTCAAGACATTTTAACAATATTCAAGGATCCCTTAGCATTACCTGAAGATATTGAACAGGCTGGCGGATATAGGTATTCGGCATTTTTGAAAGCGTCAATGAAGTTCAAATCAGACGGGCAACTCTTTGTCCTATGCCAAAGGAGCTTCAAAGCAACACTCGCTCAGAGTATATCTACAGGTAAATCCATTCACATGTAGCTTTAAATACCCACTGCTTTCTTCAAATTACCAATATTAATTTGTGATGAATTCTTACATCGGTCTCATTACTTTCTTACAGATACATCAGTGGCTCGGCAACCCTCTATCACCCATCCAATGGGGTTGGGTCAAGGGCACCGAATAGTAATGAACATTATTATTCGGTGGTCAAGGGAGAAGAAGGAATCCCTAACCCAGTTAAGGTTAACTCCGTTTTGAAAATGATCGTTTGCCGATGCACGACTGGGTGTGGGGTGCGCTGCGGTTGCCGCAAAGCAGGGATTGCCTGTTCTGCTTCCTGTGGATGCCTCAGTTCATGTACGAACGGAGCCCCCGTCGAATAAAACATCGACGAAGATGAAAGTTTAGATTTCGACGAAATTTAATGTTCAAGATACATCATTAATTCACTAATTACTTCATTTTCAACAATCAACATATCATTTTTAACTACAAACATTCCATTTTTAACAATAAACATTTCATTTTTAACAATAAAAACTTTTTTTTTTAATTTTCCATCTTCCGCCTCCATATCTTCTTAAGCATTTAACCTTTTTCATAAAGAATTTTATGTAGATTAATTTAGTATATGAACACTTTTTCGGTACAGGCGGTATTTTTCAAGTTTTCGAGTCAAAAGTGAATAAAGGGTCCTTTAAAGACCCCCGCACTCTTAGCTCCACCCCCACCCCTCAGTACTTTTAGTATGTTGTTAATAACACCTTCCCCTACAAATGTGCCAAAATTGGCTTCTACATGACTTATTTCCGCTATTTTTCATTCGTTGCTTGGACTATAAAACTGAAACCAACAAATATGAAATTTATAGATATTAAAAAGGATTGACTTAAAATATGATAAATTTGGGATATTTGAAGTAATAATCGGTGAAAACCCAAAGGTATATTTCAAATTATTTTTATGTTTTAACATTGTCCTTAGCTAAACGTTTATATAATTATGATACCCGCACAATGTTTTTGATAGACGCGCCCACATTAAATGCTCTCGAAAGCTATATAGTGTTGAATTATGTAACATTTTTTTTTCACTCCCAAGCCGTATGACATCTTTACGTAAATAAAAATTTTCCTCGTAACTATTTATCTGTCACAACAAAAACACAATGTGTCTAAAGAACTCAACATCTTTCAAGTTAAATCGGCTATATAATACTTCATACTTAAAACCAATTTGTCGAATATATAACTACTTTACACAACATAAAGACCTCAACCCTTTTGTCGATATTGAGTGAGTGATCGAGAAGAATACCAACAAAAAACCGAAAGACACAGTCGTTAGGAGAACAATGAATACGAAATAACCGAAGAGGTTTCGAATGAGCGAAAGAGATGGAAACAAGAGTTCACAAAAGGCCGTCAAGATCGGGTTTCTGTTCATCTTTTAGTTTCAATTAATCAAAGACGTGTTAATGTTGGCTAAGCACGCTGTAGCGAATTTTCAGATGGATGAAAATTACTTTAAACAAAAATATTTATAAGATATGATTAATATGGTTTTGCTGAAAATAAACAGTTGTTTTTTTATTTATTTCAAAAGTACCTAAGTGACATTTTAGTTTTCTAAATGTGCACCTCCTCTTTCAAGATATAATTAGGACTGCGAAGAAGGCTCTACCGAACTAATCTTTGGTTTGTGGTGACATTTTGGAAATTATATCTTTGACCAGGTAATGAATACCTAGGTAATGAATAAAGACTTGCTTGTCTCAGTATTGCAGGGAGAATGAGAAGCACGCAGCATTTTTTTTATTCTGTTATTTAACGTCGGTCTATTTCTGCGACTAAGGCTATTCACCGGCGCCGGGAGCACTCTACCCCTAACCGGAAATTTTGGCGAACCCACTAGTGTTCCAACCAGTGGTAGCGTTCTTTGACGAGCCCAACATCCATGGACTCGGGACCTCGGTTTTACGTCTCCTCCGAAAGACGGTATATCTACATTATACCTCGTGCTCATTGGTATAATGCCTGCGAGCTGTGATATGCTGCTCACCATAGTAGTCTAAAGTGCACCCTAGTAGTCTGAAGTGTTTCGCTGCAGGCTGTACGGGCCCTATACGATGGTTTTCTCTGTCATGGTCACCCATCCAATTACTAACAATTTCCGACCTTGCTTGACTGTAATTATCGCATCAAACGCGTTCCACTACAGTGCTGGGTTGTCGCCCCACGCAGCATTAGAGGCTGTATTTGGCCTTCCTCCATTACACTTTGTGATAATGGGAGAAGGAAGGATGGGGTTATTTATGCTGCAAAACAACAAAAGCAACAAAACAGTTAGATCAGGACACATATCCATCAAATCGCTAGGTAACATCTACCTAGTCCGATAAAGAAATGCCAGAAAAAAACTAAATATTAGAATAATATTGAAGGATTCTTCATCAAAAATGAACATGAACTGAGTCATGATTTTTTTTACGAAAAGTTGTTTAATGTTAGTTTCAAAAATATCCAAGTGTACCATACAACCTTATACAAATAGAATAAGAAATTATATACCGTTTATACAATGAAACGGTATTGTATACTAAAACTGATAGACGTTTTTATCGCAAAATATATATAACTGAACGACCATAGTCCACTTCATTTAATTCAACTAGGTATTCCAATAAAATCCAATGGCTATGGCGACATTCAAGAAACATTTCTAGAACGTTACAATCATCATTTTAGTGCGTAATGTTGCGTGATACTGGTCAGTCTAGTAGGCGACCCTCTTTACTCGGTTTTTTATTGGCCCATACAACTTACATTTTGGAAGTTACGTTTGTGGACGTTTGTATTGTTATAGGGTGCTTTAAAAGGTTTGTAATTTGGATGAAACGATTTTACTGCAAGACAATGAATGTTTTCTGCATAAGAAAAAATAATAGATGCAATTCAACTGAAGGAATTGAAGTTTCACGTTAAGCTAAAAAATATAAACACAAATTTATAAATCTTGAATGAATTTGATGCCTTGCTAACAAATTATTATCCTTATCTATATTCATTTGATGAGCGATGATAAATCTGATGGAAATTTCCAGGTGTTTCTCGTATGCGAGATTTTTTTTCTGTAAGTTTCACGAAAAATAGTTTCAGAGATACAGCGGGCTACCTCTCTTAAGGTGCTTCTAAGCGGGCAATATTTTTAGTACAATATGTAGCTGATGCACAACACAGTGGATGGCAACATTGCCAGCAATAACAGCCAGACTATAATAATATATTGACAATATTTTCAGTGTGTCCCGGCCGCATTTAGGCAAAACGTACCACATATTAACCATTGCTCTAAAATCTGCCGTGCTGATTGGTCCGCGACTAAACGCGGTACGTTTTGTCTAGATAGGGTCGAAAGCAGGTACGGATTGCCCTCACAGCACCTAACCCAATATTGAAATAAATATGTAAATATCAGAAATATAAAACTAAAAAAAAAACAAGAAAACCTAGGCCCAAACCCGGTTGATCAAAGTGTAACTATGTATAAAAATATCAGAAAATAAGATATAAAAAACTAAAAAAAAAACTAAGAAAACCCAGGCCCAAACCGGCGCGCATTCATGTGGAATACAAATCATTAGATACCTTTTCGAGAAAGGGAAGGGAATAAATATGTATAGAAGCGATCGCAGTGGATGGGTTCAGAACTATTTCATAGCGCTTTCTTTAATGGAAGTTTGTTTATTTGACTAATGCCCGATTTCACTAACCATTTCCTAAAGTCAGGTAATACCTAAAACGAATTTAGGAATTCCTAAATGCAATTTACATTTTACCACGCGCTAAGTAATACCTAAGAGTAATAATATTACGTATTTCCCATCACTTGATCGAACAGCTTTGCGAGTGAGGCCCCTTTTTGTCCCAATAACAATATATTGTGGTTCAAAATGTCTGTAGCAAACTTTGTAGGATTTATAAATCTGTTCAGCGCTTGATTCCTTCAGTTTTGGATTGCGAATAAAGGCAACCCATTCGTTCAACAACAAAGGGTCATGTTTGGAAAACCTATGTCGATTTTATGTAGGATTTGACCCAGGAACGCAACACTTCACACCAACCATTATAAAGTTATTATAATATTATGAATTATCACACTTGATAACACTTACAGTACCTAATTAAAACGCAAATAACAGCAGCAAATGGCAAAAGGAAACAATCTATCAAAGACAATGGTGACAACAACTATATGGCAGCTATGATGAATTTTGAAATATTTTCTTCTTCTCGTGCAAAAGGCATTAGCTGCCTTGCCTATTTCGACAACTCAATTGCAACTAGCGCTTCAGGTGGATGGGTTTGAAACCTCATTTTTGTATTCAAGGTCATCCTATAAACTTTCACTTCTATAGGTTAGACTGTTTTGTGGTAGGTACAATGACAGACCAAAGACTTTGTTTACATTTTTATTTCATATTTTTATCTTTTATTTTGCCCCTTGCATATAAATTGATTCCAAAAAACAAATGTTTAACTTATACCTGAGTGTTCGAATTATTGTGGTAAGTGAATATTATTTATCTCCTCCTTATTTATTAACTCGTAATGAAAACTAACCTTAAATTGACATTTTATTATGACTCTGGATAGAACTCCATCAATCTGAATTATATGAAACATATTTTGCTTCCACCAATGTAGAAAATATATACCTAATTTTCTGGAAGACCAGAGGGGGTGTATTTTCGTTATCAGTCGAAATATTTCGTGTTCGAATGAAACAATTCGATTGATATTGGCCTAACGTATTTTCGAGAAGTTATTTATCATTAAATTCGATTGGTTCCAGCCCAGTCGAAATAAATCGATTGAAAAATTTCGCATACGGACCAATTTCTATTACACGAAAATACACTTTTTGCATTTCATTCGAAAATTTGACGTAAGGTCGCATTCGAATCAAATTCGATTGAAACGAAAATAAGCCCCCAGAATGGTTTTTGAACCTTGTGCTGTGGAATTTGCAGAATATACCCATAAAACTCTGGAATACTAACAGTTTTTTCGAACTAAAGGCTTAGGTAGCACATTGCTAAATATTAACGAATATCTATTACACCAGCTTCGATACAATGATAAATAACGTCCACCGTCATTTTAGCCACATCCTAATTAAACCATCAATCCACGACCTACGTGTTACTTTATGTATTGATGTATTGCGTTTGTATATAAAAGATGACGTATGGAAATAGATCCACGGCAGAGCCATATGCTACAATTGAAATGTTGTCATGCTGCCTGGGATATAGTTGCCAATATTGCAGCCTCATATTGCACTGAACAAATTTGCCCGTTTAGAAGGTGCTTTAATCAGGCACCCGGTACAGAAAGAATATTCGGCAAAATCTCGACAGTCTCGAATCCCTTTCATGTCACGTCTCGTGTTTGTCAGTTTAGTAAGGTGACGTGCCAGACCGCCCGCGACCTGTTCGTCATATTACACCGGATGGACCAAGGACGTTGTTTGAATTGCGGGTTCGGGAAAAGGAAAGACATGTCTGTGTGTCTACTTCGGATTTAATCACTGTTTGAATTTGTTTTCGGTCTAATGGGTTAATTTAAAAAGACCTGTTTATATATTTTTTTAATAAATAGCTCTAAAGATGTAGTTAGCAGTTTAAAGGTATATTTTTTAATTAAAAAACAAAAACTTTGTAGATAAATTTAAACTGTATTCGTTGCATGGAAAGATAAAAATATTTAAAATATCATTAATGCGTTTTATAATTAAAACATTAGTCAATAACAGTAACTTTATTTAAAACTAGCTGTCACTTGTACACAACCCAAGTAACATGTTGGTATCGTTCAATTACCAAAATGTTATGTTACTGGTTTATATCGGTTTCACGGAAAGCTTTTTTGGTTTATTAGACAACTCTGGAATACCAATTTGCTTATATCACTAGTTAGTTCCATTATATTGTGATAAAATCGATCTCAGAACATAATTAGAAGACCTCTATATAACAGTTTTTTAACTGGTTTATACACCTTTCTATGATGACCATTAAGCAATACTTATAGAAGCATATTCTTTACACTTTTAAGTAGATACTTTATGGTATACTTTGTAAACGTTTATATAATCGATTCATATAATAGTTTGGTGATTTAAGCAAAATAGCGTTGATAAACTTAACGGGATCAGATGTCGTCTTCTGACAATTATTTAGAAAGGGACATGTGATACTTTTATAAAATATTGTAGCTCAATAGCGGTTTAACAGTTTAACAGTTTAACCTAAGCTTGAAAAGTTCTGTGCGATTCAATTAGTACATTGCCATCATGAGTGAGATTCCAAAAAATGGAAAAATATAAGGAAAAGTGGTAACTCTAAACGCAAGGTAAAAGGTAAAATTGCTAAAATGAGGGAAAAAATTCAAATGATGTCTAAGTTTGAGTTAAACTATCAATTCAGAACGAAATTAAGATCGTGGGCAGTAAGTACGGCATAAGTAGAAGCATACTGCTCTGAAAGAACTCTTAAATATTGTTAACAACCGATTGTCAAGTGCAGCGTTACCGAAGGGTCCAAGAACTTTTTCACAAGCACCACCTAACATAAGTGTAAAAAAAATTGATTTGGGGGAATATTGGCATAACGTGATTGAAAATGCAATAAAAGCGGTTTTAGTCAAAGATATACCACCTACAATTTCAAAAATTGTAGCTTTAACCAGTATAATGGAACGATTATATCCCCTTTTAGCGAAATAAGAGAGTAGACTTGGTCAGGACTAACTCCAATTCCCACTGCTCTTGACGAAGGAGAAACCAAGTGGCGGCTCATGCCGGTTAGAAAAAACAGTGTTGACAAACGTTAAGTTAATTCCCCAGAACGATACATACAATAACTTTGAAATTAATAAATAAAATGTCACCAGAGGAAGAGATAAAATATAGACTACAGAAAATTTTAATTAGGGACCTACAGTTATTAACGAAAAGTATTTTCCTATTATAGACATTGTATTAATACAAAATGTATAACTATGTCAGACTTGAAAATAACCGGCAAGTAAATCGGCAACACCGATTATCTGTAAAGAGGCGTTAACTTAAAATAGATACATTTATCAAACTATCTATATTAAGGAGTTAATAAAGTAATATAAGCTCTTAAATTCCTTTCATAAAACTATTGAACTAGCTGTTTGCATTTTCTCATACCCATTACCGCCATATTGCAATCTAATTGCGAGAATTCAATTTTGATTGAAAATGAATAATTCTGAACAATTTTATAACAATTATATACCAAAATAAGCTGCTCTACTCACAGAAATTAGTTTTGTCTGGAAAACTGTAATTATCGGTTTTAAAAAAACATTGTCAAATAAATTAATGCTTCAGAAAAAATTTTATTTTTGATAAAATAACGGGCGCGTTGTGTTTTTTCGAGGTACCGTAATCTATTTTCACAGTAAAATTTGCTTTACATGCCAGTTTTCAGGTACTTAAATACATAATTGATGTTTCTATTATTCAGCAATATTGAAGTTATATAAGTATTATGGTTTCTTCTGAAAATCTTGTTTCTGATGATGTAGTTGTTAACGTCATATAAATGGTATATTAACATCTAAATTACCTTTATGTGGTCCTTAAACAGTAACTTTATAAGAGTGTCCATAACTACTGCGGTTTGGAGGTCAGGATATATAAACGTCGTATAAAGGGTATTTCAAACCTTTATAAGAATATCATAGAAGTACTATAGAACAGTTATAATGCAGTTGCTCGTAATACCCTTATGAAATGGTTGCCTAACGTGGTCCTATTTAAAGTTATAACAGCTGAATAAGCTCTGTATATATGCACCATATAGGCACCATTTACCTTCCAAACATGATTTTATAAAGGTGTTTATAACTTTTATATATCAATTTTTGTTACTTGGGAAACTCCTCGACTCACAAATTGAAATAACTGTTTACAGCGAAAACCAACTGCTCGCGACTGATTTCGAACTCATTGCGTTATACGGAGTTGACATTAATTAGGAACCCACCGAAAATTCAGTAACTCTAACACGCGACCATAAAACACACGGTTAATTGTCGATTTTTATGCGAAGTGAGCGGCTACGAGATTCTGTTTGGCTCGACTTGGCCGTTTTGCTTAATAACGCCATGTCACCAAGCTAGGCCAGTATATAGGTATTGGGATCGAACTGGAAACGGAATAAATAAAAGCATACCATTCAAGTGAAAATGAAAAATTAATTCAATGGGCTCGTTTACTAAAATTTTTAAAATCACTTTTAACTGTCGTAAAACAAAGTACTAGGGATAAAAATATGATTCTGAAAATTTCATGTCAATAGAATATGTCGTTCTGCTATAATACAACCAATTAAACAAGCATACCGTAGCGGGGCGAAGACTATGGCTGTGACGTCACCGCATATGAAAGTTAATGTGCACAAACATTACGCTTCTGACTGTAACGTGCCTCGCATAGAATTTATTTATTTTGTATTAGGTATAAAATGCGTAGACCTAATTTTAAAAAAGCAGACTCATTAAATGTTCCAGAAGTGGACTTGCTAATGATTATGGAGTTTTTTAATCAAAAACACGAGTTTATTATATTATAATTTTATATTAGGTGACACATCGTTTTTTGCTATTTTCGGGTCAGGAAGATTAATAATGTCAATATTCTTATACATGCTCTCTCAAATGATATACAGGGTTATTCCAGATGTTTTATTTTATTCCTGGTCTGGTGGACAAAGTTAAGGAGATAACGCTATAGGTTACTCAAAACAGTGAAGAGAGAAATAAATAAATGTATTTTATTAGCAGGAATGACACCTGAGCATGAACTAAACTCAAAATGCTAGAAAGTTGTTTGTACTGTTTTAGAGTTTGAAAAAAGAGACGAAGCTAAGTGTTATTGTCCTGCTTCGGAGGGAGGCTGTAAGCATGTTATTGCTTTTCTCATGTGGCTCCATCGTAGGAGGGAGGAACCATCCACTACGGAGACAGTGGACCTTTAAAAAGTTTATAACTACCATGGTCTTTGGAAATAAAAAAAATCAAGCGGAGATAGTCTTTAAGAACACCTTGAAGAAACAAAAAAAGATAAATTACGAATAGTAGGCTTAGATATTACAATACTAAAAACGTACTTAAAATTCTTCATGAACTAATTTCAAAAAAAAATTTAAAAATTGGAATTTTTTTAACTGCAGACCTCCCAATTATAGGAGCTTCTCCGGATGCTATTAATGATGAATGTGTAGTGGAAATTAAATCACCAATGTTGGAAAGAACAAGGAAAACGTATTTTGATGAAGCAGGTAATATTAGTTCCAAATGTTCACATCAGATTCAGATACACATGCACCTCACTAGTAAAAAAGCGATATTTGTTAGAGCTGATCCGGACTTTGAATCAAATAGAATAATTTCTTTTAAAACATATAGTATACGCCAGTTTTGTTGATGATTTACTGAAAAATATTGCCTGTTTTTTGGAAATAAGCAATATTTGATAAAATTTGATTTGTGAAGAACTGATCCATTATTTTATTGAATAATTTTAAACATTATCTAATAAAACGGTATTATCTACGTAATTTAGAAAATTTAGATTAATACAAGCGTGTGGTTTTCAATAACCCTCCCAATATGGATTCACAACGTATTTTATAAGGTAATTTATAACGATTCTGTACTTCTGATTGAAGAAAAATGAAATCTTAAAAATACACCAACAAAGTATGTTGACATAAGTGAATGCTTCGAGTCTTTCAATGCTTTTCTGCCACTGCTTCCGTTTTTTTGCATCCTTATTAATAGAAATAAATGTTTTCTTAGATGTTTTAATCGTAGTACTTTTACATTCTGGAACCGCACAATAAAAATTATAGCTTTTTAAACTCTGGTTCTGGGCCATTGTGTCGAATAGTTTAAATTATTTATAAACGTTCTTATTTCACAAACATAACACTGTTTAAAGTTTGCTAAAACGTATAATAAAATATAATAAGTATATAAGTAAGCAAAATACCTACTGTTGAGCTAAGTAGTCATCTAACCGAAAACCGATCGGCGCGATATCCGCTCTCTGAACGAGAGATTTCATGTGAGATGACGTCACGCCTGAATTTCGGAGAGGAGCGCTGTTTGATGTTTATAATTTTTTTTAGGCGACTTAGGAGTCTCGCTGACGTCTAATTTTTTGTTCAGAGCCTCAAATTGATGTGCTCTTCCTAATTGTAAAATAAAAAAAAATGTAAACTAGCCCATTGCTTTTATAGATATTAAATCAAAACAGATACATAACAACGCCATATACAAACGAACTTTAAGAAAAATGAAATATATACAGATTGCGAAAAATCTATTCCAGTCATACGATTTACACAAGTACGACAAGGAAAACTACTTGAAAGAGAGAGAAGAATAATTGTGCGCAGTCAGCTGTTGCCAAATGTATTTATCTGTAAAAGTTATTCCCAATTTTTGTCGGCAAAAATGTTAAATACCAATAATAAAATTGTTAAATCAAAAGCAATGTATAGATTTTATTCAT
Organism: Galerucella calmariensis; assembly: GCA_910591675.1. Taxonomy (NCBI): domain Eukaryota; kingdom Metazoa; phylum Arthropoda; class Insecta; order Coleoptera; family Chrysomelidae; genus Galerucella; species Galerucella calmariensis. Next base: position 16,642 of record CAJUYG010003510.1, read on the forward strand.
TGCAGATTGTAATTTGTCCAATTTTTTTTCTGAACCATATTATTTTATTCTAATTTGTGTTGATCTCACTAATTTTGCAAAAGTCAATAATATTACCAATCTCGATTTTCTCCCACTAAATACGGCGTTATCCCGTGTTAAAAGTCAAATGCAAAATAAGTTATTTATTCCTTAGAAAGTACCAAACATTCTAAGTTGGCAACGCTGCTTTCATATCAGATTGGTAGCTGGAACTGAATACACGCCAAACTATGACTGTGAACAAAATTATTCTTCTCTCTTTTTCAAGTAGTTTTTATCGTATTTTCCTTGTTGTACTTGTGTAAATCGTATGGCTCTAATAAACTCTTCGCGATCTGTATAAAGTCTAAACATAACATCTAACGTGTCAAAAAGCTCAAAATACTTTATCACCATTATTTACTAAACTTGGACCACTGGACTGCTAGATATACAATTCGCTAGTGCCCAAAGTTTGTAGGCATAATAATAATCTTTTTTATTTTCTCATTAAAAATATTTATTTATTTTTATAAATAATATTACGTAAGTTTGACGTTATTGTCTAAACAGAATTCAAAACATTTGTACCACCACTGGTGAGAGTTTTATAAACAATGTAACAGTTTTTTCATTCACTAATTCTGTAGTTTATGATGAAACCGTTGTTGTCAAGAGACTGGCCTAAAAAAGTGTGTCGAAAAGACGTAAATTCCAAGTGCCATGCATCGCATATATCGAAGTGAAACTGTATATAAATAGGCATTCGATTCTTTCGAGATCTTTCGAACTCCTGAGTGTACTGTATTCAGCAGCAATGCTACGGCAATGGCAATATCCACATCCACGTCTGAACATTACCTGGCCCATAAAAAATCCAGTTTCCTATAGAACAGGCGATCTGTATTCTGCTGGAATCCCAGATAGCTGAGATACAATCGAACCGTGAGCGAATATATTTGCGGGAGAAACAATATATTGGCTAAATGTATAGTAAATGAGCCCCAGGCTGACTACTTTTCTGCTCCCTGATACTATACTTTTAATTTTTTGTCTTATTTTTTTTAGTTTACGGACTAAATCACGAGAATTACCGGCTTGATAAAAGTTTACTGTTTAAAATTTTATATTTGTATTGATTAATTTTTTCCACCACTAGTAGTTAAGGAGGCGAATAGGGGATTTTTCGGGAATACTCGAGCGTGGCAGTTGAAGATATGAGAGATATCTTGGACCTAATATAGAACAACTTTGGAAATTATTAGCTCTATATGTAGTGACGCGCACCTAGGCTGCCGTCCAAAGCTAAACCCCCGTATTTGAAAAAAAAAAACGAAAAATGAGATATTGTTTCTGGTATAATAAAAATATCAAAAACTTAGATCTTTTCTATGCTATAACATCGTATTTTGCTCAAAAACGCTAAAAAACGATCCTTTTTTCACCCGTATTTGCAAAAAATATCTTAAGTGCTAAGAAATTTCACGTATTTTTTGTTTTACTATAGGATAATCACGTACTTGCAATCAAATACGTAGATTTTCTTCAGTAAAATTCAAATAAGGGTATTACGCGTAGCGTCTACAATATTTCGGACGTGTTCATTCGTGTTTCTTTCTAATTGTCTAATTGTTTTAGTGTGCCAATAATAGTCAGAAAGAAGGGTCAATGTTGAAAAAATGGAACTGGAAGAACTGCGGAAAAATTTGCCTTCTGTAGCTAAAGTTAAAAAGGAAACTCCAAAACTGTACATTTCTAAAATTACTGAAAAATTAATTAAAAGTATTGAGTATGAGTTATATTTTGGAAGAAATAATAATGATAATTGGAGAAAACTCGGTTTTTTGCAAGAAAAAATATATTTTGGACATTCCAGACCCATCACAACCTAACCTAACCAAATCACAACCTAACGGGTTTGAAAAAAGTAAGAAATCTTGGTGATATAATACCAGAAAATAGAGAAAGTTTTGGCTGGGACTACCTGAAAAAATATGTTTTAATATAAAACAATGTTAAGATGTGTCTATTTGAACTTGATTATTAGGTATTATTGCCGCATATTTGTGTATAATATTAAAATAAAACTGTATAGCTGCTTTACTGTAATTGGATTGCAAAAAATTGGTCGTTTTCTTAGGAATATCCCGGCATTTCTACCTTTTCTCCCAGTACATATCCCAATTAATATAGCTGCAATCACCGTATTATCAAAATACCGGTATTGTCCCTAGTATAAGGCCTCATTTTTCATAATGATATTCACCGTATGGGTTTTTATTTTATGAAAGTGATAAAATATGAAGGTTTTCACATAATAGTTATTTATGATATGAGTGTTAAAAGTGAGGTTTTATTTTGTGAGTGAAAACTTTTGTGAAATGAGCGGAGCGAATTGAACAATTTCACGAACAAAATAAAATCACTTTTAACACAAATACCATACAATGTTTTTTGTACAACTTCCCTATTTTGATAATGAAACGAGCGAATTTGCAATGACAATAAATTCAAAATGCATTTTAGTATTCAAATAATCAAAAGATTGTTGTGAATGGCAGACGTTTACATAGCAGCGTGCTAAAAATATTTTTAACACTAGTGTTAAAAGTATTTTTAACACGCTGCTATGTAAACAATCGTTTTTAACATTGTTTGCTATCATTAAAAGTGTCACTTTTAATGACAGTTGTACAAAAAAAAATTAATTTACTCGTCCACTTCTTCTACTGTAATACAGGTTCTATAATTTGAAGCCATTAGGTGAAGCTATATTATACATTGAAGTTTAATTGTTATTTTACGCCATTTTTAATGTTTTGCAAATACGGGGGTTTAGCTTTGTATATACGGCAGTAGGATAGACGATCAGATTAGTAAAAAAATCGATAGTCTGAAATACTCGAACGCGTCAGATTAAGATATTGGGGGGTTGATCTTAGTGTTTTAAGACTAAATTTAACTAATCTGACGATAAGTCCTTGACTCCGCCGAGTTATAGGGTCGCGAACTTGTAAAAAAAACGCTAATCCGGCATTCTCGAGCGCGATTTTTTTTTTTTTTAATTTGAAGAATATAATCTAAAACTTACTAATAATACAAAATCTACCGGTTTCCGCATGACCGGAAGTGTGGAGGAGCCATTTCGTATTCCGAAAAACGCGTTGCGGCATATAAGTCGCGAACGATACATTTTACAAAAAAAAAGGTAATTTTACACAAAAAAGTTTTCTTTACATTTTTTTCCAAAGTTAAGACTTTTGGACTTAAAGCTTCATGAAAACTCAAACTCCCGTTTTTTTGAGTATATCTCGAAAACGGACGGTGTTAAAAAAATTGAATGGAACAACGGTGATTAAATTATGTAACTTTTATTATATCTCAATTTTTTCTTCCTAAAGCTTCTCGACAATTTTCGTGGACTCGCGTATCTGTATACAAAAGTATTATTAACATGTACAGTTTCATTCATTTTTGTTATTCAATAGCCTGTTGATCCTCAAATTATTTTTTGGACGTACCGTAAGCAAAACGAAGTGAAGAAACATAAACATGTAATACAGACCTTTTTCGGTCAGATTAAGAGAACCTACCAACATTTTTGTCAGATTAAGAAAATATGCTTCCAGGATACCGAGATAAACCTTCCCTATGAAAATCTGACGCGCTCGAGTATTCCAAAATAACTTTTTTTTTGCATTTTCAAAAATTTGTCGTAACTTATCGTCACGCCGAAATCGTCAGTTTTTTTAAAGGGAGCTTCCTTGGAGCCTACTTAACACCCCTTCCGAAAATCTGACGCGCTCTAGTAAACTTTTTTTTTTTTCGGATTTTTGACTCCTTTACATGCCTACCCCCACCACGCAAACCGGCAGATTAGTATACCGCTGTTATCAGAGGCACTTGGGGCATATGTGGTATGAATATCTGACGCGCTCGAGAATGCCCAAGTAACTGTTTTTTTTTAACATTTTTGAAAAACCGTTAACGCCTACCGCTAAAATGGTTTTTACCATACGATCTTTTCTTTTCGAAATTACTTTATCTTTTGATTTTGATAGGTCTCGACGGCGCTCGAGAATGTGGCCATTTAGCCACCTCGCCTCCCTAACTAGCCAACTGGGAAGTTGAATTTCTCTATTAGTGGTTAATAATTTTTTCTATCATTAACCTAGATCAATATTTTGAGAATTCAGGGATAGAAGTTCAACAAAAATTTGTGCGACATAATTTTGTATAGCCAGGAGATTGTCTTTAACATATTTGCTGCTTGAAATACCTATCCAGATATGCCATATACCAAATTTTAAAATTCGTTGAAATGTCGCGATTTGGACAAGATTCTATTCAAGAAAAAGTGACCGAAAGTAAACCCAAAAATACAATACTTTCATTTCTTCTACTCGAGAAATATTCTACCGAATTACACTCGTGCATCAAAATAGACATGATAATTTTTTATTCAAGC
>CAJUYG010003511.1:0-21103 GCA_910591675.1 Galerucella calmariensis
AACTTACTGTTATTTCATTATTTTCAGGTATAATGCTTCAAATATTATGTTAGAAGATCTATGTCAAGAACCATCTGGATAATTTGAAAAAAAAAGCGCACACAGCATCGCATTTCTATGACTTGCGCCAAATTCACCGACAAACCGCGCCAAAAATGACGAGCATGCCCGCACCCAGGGCGCGTGGCTCGGCGAGTAAGGCGCGCCGCACATGGTTGCACTCGCATTGGTCGGCACGAGCCTCGAGCGAGTTTTGCAGCTTCAAACCTATGGTATTTGTAATAACACCGCATTTGCTCTCACGTGTTGGAACAGGAAGTTACATGAGCGTGTACGCGCAGGTCAACCGATGCGACACTTGTGGTCGAGCCACAGTTTTCGAGTGGCAGTGAAGACCAGTGGATGGTTAACTTTTATTGAGCCGCAAAACTCTTTGAAAATTTTACATGTTTATCGATATGGAAGAAGAGTTAATAGAAGCTGTACGCAGCGAGAAATATGTATATGACGTAAAACATCCCGATTACATGCGGATCAAATTTAAAGATCTGATCTCTTTAAATATGAACTATTCCAAGTTTTTCTTTTCCTTGCACTTTTTACCAGTGAAAGTCTATGTAAAAATGCGTTGTCATTTCTGATTAGGAACTCATATCTATCGCCTCCATCGCAAATAGGCAAACTGGACTTCAGCGAAACTACGTGAGCAAGTGTTCACTTTGCCAGTGCCACCTTGGCGCAGTTACGTGAACAAGTGCGAGTACGAGCATGTGCGGCGGGCGTAACGAGCCACGTTCGCAAAACCACGCGCTGTGGTATTTTGACTTGAAACTCTATTTCAGGTGTGGCGCCTGAAAACGGTCAATCGACAGACACGGAAACAGGGGGTGAATGGGCAACGGGGCAATGGGTACTGACCACTCGTACACAAAAAATTTACTAAGGTTTTTTGTTTGCAATAACTCAAAGCACCTACTGCAACAGGTTTCATCCTGACATCTCTTCTTGGTCGTTTACCTCGATTTTCTATGCGCTGACTTAGTAAACAACAAAGCATTTGAGGCATCCTAGCGAAGACGGCTGAAGATAAATTCATAAAATTTGGTATGTCTTAATATGATATAAAAAAAATTTGTGTGCTAAAAAGGAATTACTACAAGAAAATACATGGCCAAGCTATAATATTGTAGATTTAGCCTCTCTGTATATTACTGTATAGGTACCTACCTTAATTACAATTTGAATTTTCCATTGGGAAATTTGTTTTGGTACTTGCTTTTTTTTCAGGATTGTTCAAGAGTTTATATTTTAATACAGCCGATTGAACAAATGAAATGTAAGACAACATGGATTTTTTCTTAAATATTTCTAGACGCAAAATACAATTTTCAACCTGATGCTCTCGATTCTAACATAAAAATCTATCAAAGGAGTTTCCAGTTCAAAGGAAAATTCAAGTATGATGCTTTTATTTATTGAACCAGCTTCTACCACGTCGAGCACTCAAGTTTTAACAGTTATTGACTTTTATTTACATTTTTTATAAACAGGGAAAAACCAGGAGCAAAGAACAAAGGAGGTACGTTAAATTTGATCGAAACTGAAATAAAAATTGTTGGAATATCTTTCCATGTAAGCAGCGTATACGAGATATACATTATTTTCGAGAAACTTTACTAAAAACTACTGTATTTTTGGTTAAAACTTGAAAAATCTACACTATAAAGAAACTATTATCTAGAATACTATTCTGATCAAGCTTTTGTGAGATTACGTTAGTTGTAATAGTGAGATAGACCTTGTGTCAAAATATTATGATACAATAACCAATTCAAGTATGTTGATCGCCTCTAACTCGAAATAAAAGTGAATGAATCATTAACATGGAGAAATCTATAGAGAGATCTATAGTTAGCAGAATAAAAAGGAAGTACAAAAAATTCGGTAATTCTAGAATAGCAGATGTAATCATAAATTCGTTTCTTGAAATGGGAAGGAATATCATGCTACTATTAAGGATCTTAAACTGACAGCAGAACAGGGACTCTGGAGTCCATGATGTCACGCATAGGTGTGATGCTTACGCATATCTAGGGAAGTTCGGACCTGTATTCCAAACTCAAATGTTACGAGATGAGATCTAGACTGGTCCGCCAATAAAAATTGTTAACCCTGGTAAACGGTAGTTGAAGGCGGTTCCCAGTACCTAGTATTGAACCTTGAACCAGCATTTGGGATATCAAAAATTGCAGCACGGGGTTCTACATTTTAATGGATTCAAACTAAACATCAGACTGGAACCACGAACCAAAGTAGGTACATATCAGACTTCTGGTCCAAAAAAATGTCACTAAACGTCAGAAGGGCTTAAATTACGGAAGTACTTACTAGTCCCTGCATTTTTGTTGTTCCGTTGTGCATGGAAGATGAGGAAAAATCCTCAGACATTGTCTTTGAATGTGAAGCTCTGGCACACTATGGAGATATAAACTTCTGGAACTAATGCATCCAAAAAAGGATTTTCTCCAAGAAATACTTTGTGAAAAAACCGTTAGGCATGATAGAGAGCATTAGTCACATAAATAGTCACTTCAAGAGTAATGATCAATCCTCTTTGGACAGAATGCATGACCATAGTAATTTCACTACACCTGATCTTGTTCCAAACGAAAAAATTTCCAATCGATATGACAGAATAATAATTTTTCTAACGCTTTATGACTTTTGGAAAATGGTTGGTGTTAAATATCTTTAGTCGAGGCGATGAAGCACTAAAAAGGCTAAGAGTTCGGAATTTTTTCCCTAAAGACGGATCGGAATGCGGTTTTTTGCATTCCCTTCCAAAAATTATTCGTAAAAAATGTACCTACTTTGTACCTCTGACAAATCGGCTGCAGCCGAAAATGCATCCAAAAAATGCATCTTTTGTGACGCCTTTTGGAAAATGTAAAAACTTTGTAAATAAAGGCCAGTCCCCAATCAATTTAGTGGCGAAGTGGCACTTCGGCACGCGTGCTGGGACAATGACGTTGAAACGTAAGTATCCTCAATTCAATTTCGTGCTGAATGCGCGCCGACTTGGAAGTGCAAGTTTGCTAGCTGTAAACTTTTTCGGTGCGTGCCGAATTGTGTCATGCGCATTTAATCATGGAGTAATAATTTAGGTACCCTAACCCTATTTTATTCTATTATGTTTGTAAACAAACATACATTATTTTCTAATATAGTAATTATATTAATTTGTTGTCTTTGATAAGTAGTAACTACTTTTATTTACGAGAATAATCATAGGTTGAACTTTTTAATTACCTCGTTACCTTAAAATAACAATGAAAATGCGCATGTGCGATAACATTCAGGCAGACTGAATTGACAGGATTGAGGATGGGTATCCGTTTTGCAGCACGCGTGCTGAAGTGCCACTTGGCTAGTAGATTGATTGAGGATGTAGCTTAAGAACTGGCTCAAATCGGGTACTCGGGGGTTTTCGAGGTCGCTGATCACTATTATGATGTTTAAATCGACCCCCCGAACACCTGGTGCTCAGGAACGACGATGAACCTCATCCCCGTGGGGCTCTCCAGAAAATCACGAGGGGAACGAGAAAAACTCGGCTCCTGGGTGGCTGAATTCAAATATAGCATCGGCGAACCCCCGGACACCTGGTGCACCCGAACCTGGACCTGGAAGTCATCCCCGAGAACTTTCTTGACAATATCGTCAAAAACAACCCGAGAATTATTGGAGACGCTAAATCACAATTTCACGTCGAAACCGACCTGGTACACAGGAACCTGCGCCTGAACGTCGCTCCGAGAGTTTTCCAAACACAATCGAAAAAGGCGCGCCGAAAATCGTTATAAAGGGTTTTTCGTGCCGCTTAATCCGAATTTTTCGTGGGAAACGACCCCCCGAACACCTGGTACATTTTTGACAAATAATTTTTGGAAGCGAATGCAAAAAAACCGCATGCCGATACGTTTTTGGGGAAAACGAACTTTTGTGCTTCATCGCCTCGACTACTTGTAGATATACCAACCCATTTAACTTTTTAGAGTAATTCAATATCCGTCGGGGCCTAGAGCACGGGAAGTAGTTGTGACTTCTTAGTTGAACGGACACTGTCATTGGAATATTATATTTTTCAAAACTTATAACGAGTTATTATAGCCTTTAAAAAAATAATAACCTGGACCGATAAAAAACAGTTTTGTGACCATTATTCAGGGCAAGTCTGTAACGATAATACAGCACAGATTCTAAACAGAAAATAAAGAGAATTTGGAATCAAACACGTATTTCACAATGGAGAAAATATAACTTCACATTATAATCTAGCGATACTTCAACCGAACAGTAAAGACATAGGTTAGAATGTAAGGTTCTCGAAAAAAATTGATGAAATTGCCCTAAAACGGCTCCGACGAACCGTGGGATCTACTTGTTATTCTAGAGAAATAGTCGTGCAATCAAAAATCAAAACCTCCAGAAATCTGTGATATCGATCACCCCTTATTTTACCAACCCCAAAGACGTACGCAAAATTATCCATAAGGATAGATTTCAGCAGACATAATTTAATTTTTATAAAAAAAAATAAAGTGACAAACATCAATTCGTATACCGCATACGCTACCTTTTTAGGATGCGGGTAGTTGCGAAATTGGGGAGGGACTCGGGGGCAATATTATTCATCAAACAGACGCGTATTTATTCATTATTTACACACGCCAGTAAACATCTTTCAAATTAAAAGTTTTAATTAAATGTAGGTGATTTGAACATAGAAGGAGACGGAAACAACACAAAAATGTGAAGCTGATGAGGTTTAGGCAACCAGAAAAAAAGTGAACAGAATAAAAAGTACAAAAACAAAGGGGAAAATTATGAAGACCCGTAATGAAGTTTCACCTCCCGCATATGAATTCGTCAATAAGACTTAATGACTCTTCTTTAATTAAAGGTTAAACATAGTCTAGCACCATCATCAGAATTCATTTCAAATGGCAACAATGTATTAGTGGTTTTTTATTTCGAATTCCTCTTGGTAAAGGCTTTGGATTGTCTCATTCCAACATTCTCTAGCCTGCAGGATTTGCAGTGATTCCCAGTCGTGACCGTAACTGATATCTTTTCCTGTAAAGCTGGTCCACTACTTCCTTAACCAGGATTCCAGTGATACTGTCCAGATGATAGATAATCAGTGAACGGTAAAGATATCAGTTCAATACCTGACATTTTTATCAATGTCGCTAGCTTGAATATTTAAGTGTTTGGTTATATAAAAATTCTAATTCAGCAGTTTTTTCCAATTTTCCATTATACCAGACCGAATGACAATGCTATAAGTTCTTATACGTCAAATCATACAAAAAATAAAACATGACATCTCAGCCTTCTGTACAGCATCTGGAAATTTCACAGGGTTCAATTTTAGGCATATTCCTTTAGGGCGTCAGATCTAAATTATGCATTGGATATTATGTAGGAGGTCATTTTACGGCTTTCTGGGACGTCCAAAATTTACTCGTTAAAAGTAAACGAAAACAAAACTGCTATGAAAATGAACTTTTTAAAGCAAGAATGTAAACTGGTCCAATTACAAGTTTTTAAATAATTCATCATCAAGTTTTATTCTAATTATAATTTTTTTGAGTTGATAAACAAATACAAACTGTATATACATGAACCTCTCACTCAACTTAATTCCACGTCCTTGCGTTTCTCCTACTCTAGCCTTGAATTCATCCCCAAACTCGACGTGAAATCAAATCGTAGAAGGTCCGATAGAATGGTCGAATTATACTTGAACTCAGAAAAAGTTAGAGAATATCAGAAAACATGTCGATATGTATGAAAGTTTTGTTTGAATGGGTTACTTTTTCAGAAGGTACATTGGATTTTCGTAGCCCCAGTTGAAGAGGTTTTATCCGAAAAAAAATTTTATATTTTTATTCATTTTGTTTTCGAACGAAATTGATCGTTTCTCACACCAAAAATACAGTTATCTTTGAAAAATAGTTGGAGTTATAAAGCGAAATGGTTATTTATACTATGAGGGGTGAGAGTAAAATTTACTAGTCAAGACGGAGTTTGCGCCAGAGGGATGGCAACAAAGTTCGAAACTAGTAATTTTTACTAGTGAATTAGCGTCCTAAGCATTGCTGTTCAATCAACGTCAAGCTGGCAGTTTATTATAAAAAATTGGGAGAAATTGATAAGAAGCAACGCATCAATACCTTAAGAAATGGTACCAAACAAAGACTGTTTCTTCAGCGTCCGTGCTTCTGTCAAAGTCTAAGCATTATAATAGTTATAATTAAACCGAGTTTAGGTGTTTGATATATCGCGCCTAGAGATTGCAAATTCATCGAATTTTAATTTACCGGCGAGTTTACCGGTAATTCGGCAAATTATTTAAAAATTTACCGATTTACCGGCATTTACCGGTTTTTTTTTCGACATAAAAAAAACAAAGAAATAAGCCACAAAATGAATAACCAATCTTCAATTCTTATTAAATAATAAAAACAGAAAAGTCAAACTCTAGGTAAACTTGAAAAAAATAATATACCTAACTTGAAGACTGGTAACAGTCCCTAAAACATTCGGAATAGTAATTTAAATGATAAAATATCTATCGTTCCTTATTGTTTCAACGACTCTTTCGATTTCTTTTGTTTAATAAAAAAGGCCCTGAGAAAACACAACTAATCAATACTATTATCACTTAGCCGCGATCTAATCTTAGTAAAAATTGTTCCTGCCGCAGAAAAGGCTCTTTCGGACTCCACACTAGTAGGCCGAGTTGTCATGAATGCTGCGAAAGCCATTTCCAAGTATTCCCTCTTACCGAAAATATTGCATTTCACACATTGATGAACACTGGTAGAAGTAACCTGTTGTCTACTAATTGGAATAGTACTGTTTACATCAATTTTCTCACTTGTCGCTAGGTGAAGTTTTTCCTTTATCGACAATGCAGCATTATCCGATTTTGGAGTTGATGGGCCCAAAACCCGACTGGGGGGATGTTATTTTCATCATCATCAGAGCAATCATCGAGGTCAATGCTATTTGTATTTTCTGATGACTCATCTAGAAACTCTCACAGAAACAACGGATCCGCGCTGTTGTCAGCTTGGCATTGTTTACCGAAATTACCGGTAAAAGATGTCGGTAATTTAAGGAATTGTTAAGGCGGTAAATCGATAAATCGGTAGTGCAATCCCTAATCGTGCCCTTAGTCATACTAAAAGAACAAATCATATTCTCAGGACAACTGAGAGACTCACATTATCTCAGTAGTGGCCTATACTTCTAAAACATTAAGCCAACTTTAAGAAAAAAGCTGGTTTAATGCTAGTAACCCACAGAACTTAAGCTCGCTTGAAATTATTAACCCGAATTGATTGATTCTCGTTAACTGGTAAGTAGTTGCAAGGACTCCCAACCAGAGTTCCTTTCTCGTGCTGAATAAAAAAACTGGAATGCCACCACTCCTTGGAAGATGACATGTTTTGTTCGTAATCTCGAGTTTTCACTCTCGGATATAAATCATGATTGGCTAAATACCCCAGTAGTTTTCTCTAAGAGGCTAGACTCGCTCAAAACTTAAGCTAACTTATAGCTCTTATCACAACGACTTAATAAAGAAAGAAACGTTCTGAAACAGACGGTTATAATTTTTAGCTCATGGCCGTCACAGCAAATATTAATTTCACTAGCGTTTCCTACAAATTAACTGTATAAAATTTATAACAGGTGATGAAAAATGAGACTTTTATTGCACTCAATAAAGGGAGCGAAGACTTCATATTTTTCTGAGTAAAAATCTCGACTTTAGTGCATAATGTTCCTTATGAATTATGCTAGGTCGTAAATTTTCTCCGAGCACTCCGCAAATAGGAGACTTGGTCTATTAAATAACTAAATACTAAATTCTTTCCGTATTAAAATGTAACGTGAGTAATGTTTAACGATTTGGATCATATTTTATCAAAATTTCCACCCTGCTCCCATAGTTTCTTCTCGTATTAATGGAGATCCTGATGAGATAGCGATATCGATTGTTTAATGTCAACGGCTATCGGTTGAACAAACGCCCAACCAGTATAAAACATTCGTTAGCGTGCAAGCTGAAGTAGTGTTAGAAAGTTTATTAGATGTGTGATAAATGCATGTATGTATGTGTATTGGGGTGATATTCACTGAGACCTTCAGGTTTTACTTTATGTAGGTGACCCTCTTCTAACCAGTAGTCTACTAGATATTGTGCCCTAGGATTCTTAATTGCCGGATGGATGCAGGTTTCTTCTTTCATATCACAGAATCTAGATTCTTCTGTCTCCACTTTCTTTATCATTTAGAAGAAAGTGCCCCGTTAGGACTTCTGTTAAAACTATTAGTGCAGGTCACCCAGAAGTTCTATCAGGATGGGTTTTGGCCCCCAAAGTAGTTTTCAGCCCCCCTTTTTGCTGAATCATCTGCTTTATCCTTCCTTTTTAATCCAATGTATCTTGCATCCACAGTAAGATGGCGATGTTGTTCTAGCCTAGGACATTGAGTTGTCTAAGCATTCCCATAGTTTGCCTTCCACTTCTGATCTGAAGAGTAGTGAAGGTGAGTGTGGGCTGTCGTTCTAAGGAAGGTGGACATGTCACTAGGAGACATCTCCATGATATCTGCAGGAGTAGGCCAAGACTCACCGAACACACACTCTCTTATCGACGATAACTCCGGGCAGTTGCATAAGACATGCCTGACAGTTCCATCTTCTTGTTCACACATCCTGCATAGAGGTGTGTCCACTAGCCCCATAGTATGGAGGTGTTTCCTCAGTTGACAGTGGCCAGTCACAAAACCTACTGTTAAACGTAGGTTTTTCCTGGTCATCGTCAAATATTTCTAAATCTCACTAGTCTCATTTAAGTACATCCAAATAATTGGCGACTACCGTACAAATATAGAAATTAATAGTCTGTACGAGAAAAATAAATTTGGTTGCTACTGTTCAAAATCGGAATATAAAATTATTATTTGTGGTGTTCAATTTATCGCAGTATTGATGAATCTTGGTATTGCTTGCAGAAACAGGACCAAAACTTTTGTCAGACGCTTTAAAGATCTACAAAAAATGAATAAACTTCCTTCATTTTTACATGTCTGACTTTCAAATATGTTATATTTCGTTATTTAGACCAATTGTAATGACCGAACAGCCCCTAAAAAAAATTAACAGCAAAAAGTATGAGTGCGAGAGCACTATGAATGCGTTTCAGAGCGAGTGAGACGTCTATAGTAACTCGGATCCCTTTCTTTTATATATATTAACCCACAATGTCTCAGTCCAATGTGTATGTGCCCTTCATGCACAACTTAAAGTATTCAGTATAGTTCGGATCTGTTGTGGTCCACTTAGTAATAGTTGAAAGTCACACATGTGAAAATAAATGAAGTTTATTCATTTTTTGTGGTGGTTTAAAGCGTTTGACACAAGTTTTGGTCCATGGAAATTGTCTGACACTTCTGATACTACTCTAGAATATTATTCTACAAAACATATATAAAAATCAGACATACAAATTTGTGTGAAGTAACTCTTATTTTTAGTTACCTTTCTCACCTGATACCTGCCCAAGTGTCCTTAGGCTAGCTCCTCAAACACACAGGTATCAAAGCTCACGAGATGCTACTGAGAACCTAAAATTTCATAAGTTATGTCTTATCACTCTGGGATCTTACTCTATTTGTTAAATACCATTGAAACAAATTGGGGTCAACAAGTTTAAATTTGGAAGATTGTTGTTATATTGCGCAAAACTTCAATAACTGATTATCTTTATTCTAGCACGAGTGACTACCGAATACTGAATATTTTTGGAATTCCAGTTCTGTCTTGCTTGCATCACAAGAGCATTAATTTTCTGTTGGAATTTGTTATTTCATTCACTATGCAAGGCTGTTATTACTTTCGCCATCCTCACTTTGTAACGACGGACTGACAGGACGTAACGTCGAGCGGACGCCGAGATTTTGACGCTTTCCGACGGTGATGGATCGAGCAACAGGATTTTCGGGGGAATTTTAATAAATATCACATGCTCTTGTCGGATAAACTGTTATTCCTAATGGAAATTTTGTTGTAAGAAATTATTAAATTTAAGTGAAGCAAATATGTTCGGTATTCAAGAAGAATGCACTTTCATCTCTGGCGAAATAGGAATTTTAACGGTTCGGGTCAAATTGCGGTCTAAATTATAACTTACATGTTGAAAAACTTTAATTAGTTGCCACTTGCGAGAGATAATTAATATACTGTGTATCCCAAAAGAATGACATTCGGCCATTTAAACACTTATACCAGAGATTAACGAACGGAGCTGGTTGTGCAGCTACCACAAAGCATGAACTCATAAGCTCCTTCACTCTACCTTCAGTGTGTAGCATCCACACAGACGAGCTTCAAAGCATTCTTCAAGGTTTCAAATAAATCTCCCTACCTTATAAAAATATTGCAACTCCCTTTCCTCCATTCAATCAAATAAAACAACTTCATTGCCCACCACAATTGTCCAGAACATACACGACATCTTTCAAACTCTCGTTGCTCAAGATATAACAGTCTCTCTCATCTGGCTTCCATCTCACATTGGAATTGTTGGTAACGGGGCTGCGCCAGAGAAGTTGCCTCTATTACGTGCGGGTTCAAAGGTCACTAACCATATGTATCAAATTAGAAGACACAAAGATTACCAAAATGTGAGATTACAAATATACCCGTAGAAAATAATGATGGTTGATGTTTCCTGCACACTGGTTAATGAATTTTCACTTTTTCATTCATTCTCGAAATAATCTATCAGATTAAGTACCATTTTTTTGCTTGAGGATGCAAAAAAACAGAAAATTGCTTCTTATTATTCATATTACCACTTTGAATTGTCAAAGTCACAAAACTGACTAACTATCAACATGGATTAGGTTATTATTATATTTTTATTATATCTCATTATATTTTTGTAAGTGTAGCACCTCATTCCAAAACAAAACTTTGATATTGTGATACATTTAATGGAGGTATTTCGATTTTAACCGGATTTATTTACTTACAGCTTTCCTAAAATGGAAGGAAGATGCACCGTTGAACTGAAATAGACAAGCCTAATACCCCTACCGAAAAAGATGGAGGTAGGGTAAAAGGTCAAACGCCTACCATTATAAGCGGAAATAATATATATCGAAGGAAAACGGTTCGTGTAGAACTTTCTAGATAAGATAAGGAGCCGGAATTATGAGTTATACGCGACTATCGAAGAGGAAAAAACATCCGACCAAGATTTGTACCAATAGATTCAAGTCCAGGTGAAATGATGTTCTATGCATTGAAAAAATGCAATCCATTTTAAACGGTAATTCCATGAGAAAACTAAATTTTACATTAAAGATAAAGTAATTGAAACTTTTATTATAAAGACAATTGAATTTATGTCATTTCGACAGCGGCAGAAGTAACCTACGACTTTTATAGCCATCATTTTTTCCAAAACATACAAGTAACTTTTTTACCATAGGGCAAAATATGACGCTCTCATTATTTTGGTCGATAGTAATGCTTAATTCTATCCAAATCCAAATGCATTTGTGCAGAAGCTGTAGCCACCAGCACTCATGCTTCTTGTTTAAAATATTACTTAGCACTTAGAGGTTTTTCGGAAAAATTAGAAGCACTTATGATATTACTTACCATAAAACTACGTGTTTTTAAACAATTCCCGATGGAATATTAGCAATGACTGAATTTGCTATCCAGAAATATTATTACAGAAGAAGAAAAATAATGAATACTCCACAATAAACAAACAGAATATTGTTAGAACACAAATATTTTTGTATACAAGTTGATTGCCTTAAATGGGAATTATAAACTTTACGTCCACGTTCAGTTCGTAGTTGGCAGTTTTAGTTCAGTTGAAGTTAAACTAAATGAATCCCACAATTACGTTTATAAAGTCAGTCCGCGTTCATTTCGGTTTCCATTACGTCCGTTACGTTGCGTCCGCATTCGAGATGGCCAAGATTTAAGTTCGCCCTTGGCGATCAGGTATAAACCAATGAAAATGAAAGTTATGTACCACGTGAGAAACGTCATTATCAACTTAAAGTAAAGTAAGTAAAGTTTACTTTACTCTCACTTCTTCTAAAGGCTTTTTTTCTTTGTTTTGTTAGATGTGTACAAGGGCTCCGTGGCTGTTTTTTCAAGATACATTAAAATTGTCACAATAATGTCCAACTAATCAAATTCTTTACTACCAACAAAAAATTGGGAGGTTTATTAATGCAAAATGGAAATGACGCGAACGTTGCCAACCGCAAACTGAAAAACGAGAAGTTTATAATTCCACCTTTAAGGTATGCACACAAGTTTCCAACATTACATTGCTCTCCTATGATCGATTGACCACTGCGATCTCTCGAATAACGGACACTCCACAAGAAGCATCAGAAGCTCGAGAGGAATCTTCTCACAAATCTAAGAAAATAGTCTATACTAAACTATCTAGTTGATGAGTGAAAAAGGAATCATAAAAATATGTAAATTTTTTGTTGTAAAATGGTTCTCGCTATCTGTTAATTTGTCAACATTTGTTCGAAAACCTGTGACCCATATATATCGTAATACAACCAACAAAACATATTGCATACAACGACAGAATATGGTTATTTTGATCAAAATTTTTAAACCGCATTCTGATTGCAAACTCACACAGGGAAATTGATATTCATGAAGTTCGCATAACACAATAAACCAATTTCACCACGCGTGATACAAAAATGATTGAATCAGAATCCTAAATCAGATTTCAGTCGCGGCCATTTTGTAGTAATGAAACCAGCCTCGTCTAATTTGTGGCCAACTACGAAAATTAACATAAATATGAACCAATATTTCGATTGTTTGTGTTGTTAATTTAAAATCAACAGTACGGATTGTTTCATTTACACAGTATTCACGGAAAAATAGACAAACGTTGTCAATTTTAAAGCCCTCAAGCAAAACATAATCCACATCAAAAGCCAACTTGCAATTGAATTTCAAAATGTGTTTGAGTTAGGTTGGGTGGTCAAATACTGAGCGACTCAATAATTCACAGCTGAAAGATTTGTATCCAGAACCAAATTCATTGTTTTTTAAGCTTCCAAAAGACCGGTAGCACCATCGAGTTTTATATAAGAAGCAAGCATTACATGGAAAGAAAAGTCCCGGGCCTGACACATGGATGGCACTAGTTTTATTGCAATCGCCTGTTTTTCAGTTAGTACCAGCCTTGAAAAGACAGCTGTCAAAATTTCATGATATTCCATTCATTGGTTCGTGAGTTATTGTGGTAAGAGTGACGCTACTTTTGTTATTTTCAAAACAATGTCGTGAATTAATTTTACACTGCTTCTTGATGAGAAAAAATACCGTTCAAGCGATGGAATGGCTTGAAAAATGTTATGGGGACTTCACTCCATCAGAAACAACAATATAAGGATGATTTCAAACGTGGTCGTAGAGACACCGATGATGAGAAATGCAGTGGACGTCCAAATGAGGTGATAGCACCAGAAAACATAAAAAAATCCACAAAATCGTTTTGAATGATCGAAGCGTGAGTTAGCTGACATCGTTAAGGTATCAAAAGAACGTGTTGGCTTGAGCAATTGAATAGGAGAAAGATCTGTTCAACGTGGGTGCCGCGTTTGCTCACTATTGACCAAAAACAAGAACATGTTTATGCTTCTAAGCAGTGTTTGACCATGTTTAAACCGGAATTTTTGCTTCGATATGTGACAATGGATGAAACATGGATCCATCACTTTACTCCGGTATCAAAACGATCGTCATCTGAGTGGACAGCAACTGATGAACCTGGTCCAAAGCGCCCGAAAGTACAACAATCAGCTGGGAAATTTATGGCCTCGGTATTTTGGAAGGAAATATATATCATATCATATATCATTATGTAGCGTTATTGGAGCGTTTAAAGATCGAAATTGCAAAGAAACGTCCGCATATGGTGAAGAAAAATATTCTGTTTCATCAAGACAACGCACCGTGTGACAAGCCAATTAAAACAATGGCAGCTTCATGAATTGAACTTCGAATTGCTCCCACATCCACCATATTCGCCAGATTTGACTCCTAGCGACTACTGGCTGTTCGAAGACCTCAAAAAATGGTTGCCGGTAAGAAATTTTGCTTGAATGAAAAGGTCTTGTTCTTGATGGAAATTACGTTGATGAATAAAACTAATTTTGAACAAACAAAAAAGGTGTTTTGTTTAAACAATTGCGATTTAAGCAAAAGAAACCGGATTTTCGCAAAAGCCTAGCATATTCGGATTCAGCGGCTCAAAATACATAAGATTTCAACTTTTTTATCTTTAGACCTATAATTACGAACTGTAACATTGACCATTTTTCTTTTACTTATAATGTAAATAAAAAAGCAAAAGTTTAATAATTATGGAATTTAAAATATTTTTCATGAAAAAATAATAACAGTAAAACAAAAACATCCCTAAAACAAATAGTCTTCATAGTGCAATATGAATTGTAAGTGAACTTATATAATTTGAATAACGTTATAATAAATTACAAAAACCGACTAGGTACATTATAGAAAAGATTAAAGTAAACGAAATAATAAAATAGCGACCACACAGAGATTAACAATAAATCAAATAATAACAATAAATTAAGTCCATACAACTGATTCACACAACTGAAAACCCCCACGAAAGTCAATTTACTTGCAATTTACACATTTTTACAAATATATTGTGGAGTCATTCAGAAACAGTTAGTTTCATTTAAAACCATATCATACATACTAATTTATTTGCACTCTTTACATGTTAAATCTAAACATCAATATATCTTGGATAAAACAGGTGAGGGCATGACTTAATAAGAGAAGTGCACTAAATATGCACGGATATGTACAGGGTTATTCATTATAATTTACCCACCCCCTATCATTGTTATTATTACTTTAAGAAAAAAAAGTCTTAAATAAAAGTTGTTCGGTTACAGCTGATGCTTCTTGATACTCTATCAAAAGTTCAGTGGCGTGCGAATTAATTTAAGGGGCTACAAAAAATAATATTTTTTTTCAAATGGGATACCCTGTATATTTTTACATTTTTGTAATGGTCTTTTTTTCAGATTTCAAAAATATATAATATGTTACTCCTACCTTGTAACGTTTTTTAGTTATTAAATGTTGAAAATCTTATCCCCAATTTCACCAACCATTTCCTAAAGTTAGGTAATACCATAGAGATAGTAATAAAGGGAAGAGACGAAGTCACGTGATCTAAAGCGTACTCGGTCAGCCATTTTCGTGCCACGCTAATGTCAAAGTTATTTCTAAGTGTCATTGGTGTTGTAAATTACATTTTTGAAGATACTTTTATTTGTTTTAATTGATTGACTAAAATGGTTTCTTGTGCTGTTAGAAGTTGTACCAGTCGAGAGGGCGTGGATACTAAGAAATCTTCGGGAATAACGTACCACAGGTTAGATAAATAATATGCAGGGGTGTATTACAAATATTTCAAACATGAGTCTGTTACACAGTAATAGTTTTAGACTATTGTAGTTTAATTTACAATTTACAATCAGTTTTAGATAACCATAGAACTTCACTGATAAAAGCTGTCGCCAAAAAAATATATTGATGTTAGAATGTTTTATTTTAGTGAAAAAGGTCAGACAGATAGTATGAGACGTCAGCAAAACAAACTTGTGTTATTCAGGGGGCAGTAAATATGTTGAAAATATGTTTTTTTCTTAAATAGATTAATTTTTTCTCCATTGTTTTTTTTATACCTGCAACCTGTAGTCGAGTCACAAAAAAAAGAATAAAATAGGCAAAAATGAATATTTTGGTGCTAATTAAAACGTTGCATTTGGTATATGACAAAATCACGTCGCCATGAGGCTTGAAAACTTACGTTATAACTGAACCAATCAATATTAAAAAGGATTCACTGCATTACATCGATTATCAATACAAAAAATTCATATATCGAAAAATACATATCAAATCCACATCTGTGCATAAATACGTTGAGTACCATACTTAGCCACGCCCACTGATTCCACATGTACATATGGAACCTAACACTGGATGTCGTCTCCTTCCTTATTACTATCTCTATGGGTAATACCTAAATCAGATTTTTGAATTGCTAAATGAAATTTTCGTTTTACCACGCGTTAAGAATTACTTGAGAGTGACAATATTGGGTATTTTCTATAATGTTTAGGCGTTTCTTAGCGTCATTCCAAAATCTGATTTAGGTTTAGGCATTACCTAACTTTAGGAAACGGTTGGTGAAATTGGGCATTAGTTTTACCAAGTGATTACTGTCAATATGAAAAAGATAATTTATCAAAGTGAGCTATGAAAATGACAACTGATACTTATTTGATAACTGACATTTTTCTGATAAAGTAATTGAAATGGTTTTAAAAGGCAATGAAAATTCTGATGAATTAGCCAAGCAGGGAGCAACAGAGGTCAAGATAGGCCGGCCAGAACCTTCCAGAACCTTCCACAAATGGATACCCAACCAGGCGTTGCGCTGGTGGTATGAAACCCCAGGACAAAGGCACGCTAAATTATTCCTCAAAAGCCCTTCGGCCAAACTGTCACACGACCTACTATATCAAAGTCAGCAAATGACGAGGATGATGGTGGGAATGCTGACCGGACATTGTAGGTGAGGAAGCATATGCACACAATTGGCCTAGCAGATGGCAGCCTAGGCAAGTTCTGCCAGGAAGAAGACGAAACCGCGGAGCACATACTCTGTGAGTGCGAATGCCTAGCAAGGGTGCGGTTTCACTTACTCGGAGAAGAAAAACCGAGGACAGGGAGCTACCTACGCAAGGGAGGCGGTATCCAGGCTAATAAGTCTGATGAAAAGAATAAAGCTAGATATTAAGCTCCAAATATACGGAGGACCACAATAGATCTGCAAAGGTCGCAGTGGGATAGGTCAAAAAGCCACTCCAATTCTAATCTAATCTAATCTAAATACACCGTTAAATAAAAAATAAAAATCCTATTAATGTATACCTTCACTAATTTTCGCGCCATATTGAGGATAAGATATGCTATTATTCCTGCGAAAAGGAAATAAAGAAGTAATGTTGAAATAAAGAATGTACTTTATTTCAGGCCACAGTGTATATTAAACTTTTCAATTTCCTATTAGCCTCTTAGAAAATACAATTTAGTAACGTCGATTTTTCCTGACTTTCTTTGGATACATTTTTGAACCTCCCTTCCAATTCTTCAACTTTTTTAAATTGATTTATCTTTTGGATTTAAATTTTTTAATTAAATGGTTTTTTAAACAAATTCCTCTCGATATACTAATAATTTGTTTCACATTAATTATATATTTTGTTCACAAATAGTAAGTGTGGATTTATGCAGCAACATTTAACAATTATCAATTAGCATTTAACAATTAACATTTATCAATTATAAGTTAAACTACTCCTTTCACTATGACTCCATTTATGCAGACAATTAACAATCATCATTTATCATTTAACAATTACGAAGTTGGCCAACTTTTAACTTTCTTAAATTAAATGTACCGAATTTTCATCTAGTGCGCAACTAGTACGCAGATCCTTACTTTTTTCATAGAAAAGCGGTTGACTTAGGGTTATGTTGTGTGTTTGTTTATTTTCAAGTTGTACTAATAAAAGATAAAAAGTCTTCAATTCTACTATACATCTTCAAAATTGTTCCAACGCACAACTAGACATGAAAATGTAGGGTTATTGTAACTAGAATCTCAGGCTTGTGCGCATGCTTACTATTTTCTCCTAATTTTTAATTGTGTCTGCATAAAGGATGGCAGTTTTACTAATTGTTAAATGATAAATGTTAATTGTTAAAGGTTGCTGCATAAATCTACACTAACAATATATCCGCCACCAGTTTGTCGGTGTTAACCCAAAATTAACCTCAACATATTCCGAGTTGAAACTTTCAATAGTCGTAAACTAAACTACCTATTTTACCTCTTTGCTCCTTCGGGTTTTCTTAATAACATATTGTTTATCTGCTTTTAAATAGACCGTGGACTAAATTGGTATAATGAATTATCTCAACGTATATGTCGATAAACAAGGTCGGATCGAGTAAGAATTCCAAAAACATGTGAAGTGAGTAGTTTTATGTATGAAGAAGGAATATATATGCAAAAATATGTAATTATGTAACTAGTTTGGATGCTGCGGAAGTCTAAAAATAGAGTTATTCATTACTTGTGCAAGTGCAATACTGCATAACGAAATAACACTCTTTGCAATTGAGTATTTGTTTTTAATTCGACTGTACTGGTGCAAAAAATTACGAGTTGATAAAAATTGATTACATTATAAGAATTTTTTTTCTGATTTTAGTTCAATTTATACATAAGCCTACCATAACCATAAGCATAATGCGAGTGTCCGGAGTTATCGTCAATAAGAGAGTGTGTGTTCGGTGAGTCTTGGCCTACACCTGCCGACAAAAAGGAAATGTCTCCTAGTGACCTGTCCACCTTCCTGAGAAGGACAGGATGGACGATGACCTAGGAGGACAACTCCTCGGGAGGATGTACAATGGGTCACATGTGGCCTAAGTGCTGTGAGCCTACACACACCGTCCCTACACTACAGATACAGAAACATAATCATAACCAATAAGAGGCTTATTTGAAATTTTGAAGTGGACAACAATAGTACTGGAAGAGATTCAAAGAACAACGCGTTCCATCATGACCAAATACAAATGTCAATACCAAATATCATCACTTATTAGGACCACACAACCACGAGAAGAGGAAAGAAGAGCTCTAGTTGACAGTCAATTTACAACACAAACAACTATCTAATCTCCACGAATTCTTCATTTGCAAGGCTCAAACATCTAAATTGCAGAAGCTTGTCGCAAAAGCAGATAAAAACTAAAACCCTGATTAGAAACTTGAAATCGTTACAGACTCTGACAAACACGACCTCAATCGACCTTATATCGACAAGGAAGTATCAAAAAGTGGCTGGAATGATGGAACATCAATTCCAGAGATATAAGGATTCATTATGGCAATTCCAGACCAAGTAATCAAAATCAAGTAATTAACAATTACAAAAAATTTGTCAAAAGTAACACACAACAGACCGGACATAACTATTTTGGAGAAAAAAACACATACCTTCTAGATTTTGCCATACGAAACGAAAACAACATGTAAAGGAAGTACCATTCATGCTACCAGCAGAAAACTAAATGTGGGAACCTTAATTGGTATTTTAAATGAGATTGGAAACAAAATTATAATACCTTAGGTTATATAAGAAAATTTATCATTATGACTAAAATGTCAGAACGAAAAGTAATGGAAATAATATTAGGAAAATTATAACACTTCAAATATATTGAATATATTTCTTGTATTTTATTCACCTGAATGTACCCATTGAATTCCAATGATAAACATTTTTATTGCTTTTTTATTGATTAACATGTTTCATCCCGTGAATCATTACAATGTTATCATAAACACTTTAAATCAATAGCGTGAAAAAAACAATGTTCCGAAGTCAGCATTACACCAAAGTAATAAACATTTATATATCTCCCACATGATTTATTGATTACGTGCTTCTATAGTTCGTTTTTCTACTTTTTGTACCATAAAACTTTAATATGCAGTCCTAGATACCGACCAGGCTAGCGTTTTAGAAATTCATTTATACCATATTTTACGAGGTTGTAAATTTATATTGTAAAATTACTCGTTTTTTTTTCAAGATTAGTTTTACTACAATTTAGTGGTTTTAGGGTTGCTACAGTGTCCACACACAAGTGAAGGATAATGGTTAGATGTCTTTGTTTCACATCATAACCATTTTTTAAATGAAAACTTCTTTTGGCCGCGGTGAGCAGAGCTTATGAGTTGATGGATTTTACAGGATAACCGTCATCTGTCAAAGCTTGAATGACATTTGTCACCGCTTAACCGACACCAGTCACTGTAATAACCATACCTACTAACCAATTTGGTATTTGCTGGTTATTGAATGTTATTTGTCTAAAATAGATTTAAGCTGGGGCCTTCTTTTTCCATTACTGGGAAGTATACCAGGAGATAATTTGACTGACATAGAAGCCTGGATGGAATGCGGGCACAGGCAGATGGATTATTACATCACCCAGTTTATGAACGGACACGGCTCCTTCAGGACCTATACTAATAGAATTGGTTAAGCCGTGGACAATCTCTGCATCTATTGCCGGCAGATAGATGACGTCAAACATACACTGACGAACTGCCAAAGATGGGACACAGAGAGATCGCACTATGAGGCAGACATAGGTTTTAGCGCAACCCCGGAAGGGATCCTAAAGTCCATGCCTAGCTCTGAGGATGCATGTAGAAAAGCAGGGAGCTACATATAAAGTGTGATGAGGCAGAAGGGGCTGGAAGAGAGAGAATTCCAGAAAAAGGAAAAAAGACGGGACAGAATGTAGGAATCGAAGAACAACAAATGTCCTAAGAGGCACAGATCGTGAAGCACGTCGCCGGCCGCATTGGATGTTATGTCCTTTCAACGTTTCCTGATGTGGTGACTGGACAAGGAGGCTGGAACGTAAGTAAAAGGTATGAATCAATTTGCTTAAATTGCGATTGATTGAAATTAAAACTTTTTTAGTCGTGTTGTGTGGTATTTGGTATTAGTTTGGCCACCGCCTAACCGTCACCACGTATTAAAGGTGTACATTTTAGTTTTCAAACGTCAATTTATTTCCATTTACCAAGAACGTATAAAATTTTCATTCTCTTCATTGAATCTACAACGTAGTTAGTTCCAAGATGATATGGGGATGCCTAGTGAAACTATTAACTAGGCGGAAACAACATCGCCACCATACTGTGAATTTTACGACACATTTGAATAAAAAAATAGCAGATGAACCAGCAATAAGGGAAGCCTTTTTTCGTGCAACCGGACGCAAAACAAGCATTTTGCAGCCGCAACA
>CAJUYG010003512.1:0-17828 GCA_910591675.1 Galerucella calmariensis
TATAAGACTTCTGCCTGTGGGCACTATCGATACCTCCATAGAGTCTTCAGATAAGGTTGTTGTTGCTGTTGAAAAGCATGTTTTCCACATCAAACGCTCCTTCCATATCAAGGAATGCTCAGAGAGCGAGTTCTTGATTTCCTAGTGAAGCCTCAATTCACGACAGCGGTTGGTGTAAGTCTGTTTCACAGGATTTCCCTGATCGACAGGCATGTTGGTTATAGTGAAGTGGCTTTTCAATGAGAAAGCTTCCCCGAACATGCCTAGCAATAAGTTTCTCTATTGTCTTCAGCATGAAAAACGAGTTATTGACCTGAGTGACTTTGCCTGGGAATAATCCTTACCTGTCTTGGGAATAAAACAATGGGCTCGTTTCATGAATTTCAATGAAAATGTCACAAGATTCATTTGGTCTCAACCAAGTATTTGCAACTGATAACGCCACTCTCCGATTTCAAATAATAATGAAAAAAAATATTGAAATTTGAATTCCTGTGGTAGACTGTGGTAGGCTAGAGCCAATGACAAACAAGGAGATTTTGCGCTTTATAACTTTATAAGTAGACTAGTTATCTTTTTTCTTTTAAATCTGTCAAACAGAAACGCTAAGTACTGTCAAAACGTACCCTTTCAAATGATCATAATCGGGTACCTCTTATTAAAGAAGGTAACTCTCGCGTAGTCAAAGAAATTTGGAAATATATATTTTAAGCTGTAGTTTTGGACATGACACTTTCAAAGTAGAAAATAAAATGTGACGATGATATAAAATGATGATATAACGAAACAATTGTCCATTCTATTAGAAAACTGATATAGTGGAGTTATAAAGAAATAGTGTGTTCCATCAAAAACTAAAATGTAAAATCACTTTTATTATATAAGGAGTCAATGCTGTAGTAAGCGTTGAAGAAAAAACATTCCACAGTACATTAAAAGTATATATACTCATAAAATAAAAAAGAATAAAAAACTTTAAATCTCTAGTATTACCGATTTAATGAAAATTAAGTGTTCTCTATGTAGGTTGAGATGTTTGAAAAACATGTGATATAACACACACGCATAAATTGCGTTACCCTAGAGTTCCGAAAAATTTGAAACTCGATATAGTTCCGGATCGCTTATTCTTCTTCTTTTTAGGGAATATTGAGTGCCTCCCAAAACAATAACAAATGCCATAACCTACAAATGTTTTGCTTATGTGGTTTATTGTTTTGTGTGTTTATTGATTTCCGGATTTTATTAAAGTATTTGTGGTAATGTTTTTTATCAGTTTTATGTCTTTTAAAAGCTGAATAAACAGAAGCACACTTTCTACTATAAAATAACACAAACAACTACTAAAAAAAACGTGGATGATGTAAATTGACAACTGTCAAATTCTTCTAGTCGACTCTCACTTTGTCCTAATCAACTTGGATAGTCAAGTAGGATTTAACAACATAACGTACTTTGAATCTGGCAACAAAGGCTTCTGCCATTGGTTTAATTAAAGCGGTTTATTTAAATCTAAAAAAATTCTTAAAACTAAATTTCATAAATATTTATAACTTTTTGGGATAAATATCGTTATCATGGAAAAAGATATGTTTTTCTCAACCCTCCTGATATGAATTCACTTTTTTCAATTTCTTGGGAAATTAAACCACAATATTTTTAAATTCTTTATTTCAACGTTTCGGTAGCGTTCCAGCTACCGTTGTCAAGAAAAAATAAGTAGTAATTAATTTTTATCCCTAACTGACACAACAGAAAAAATTTGACAACTAGTCTACGCTACCGAAACGTTGAAAAAAAGAATTTAAAAATATTGTGGTTAAATTTCCCAAGAAATTAAAAAAAGAATGAATAATATACCACAAGGAACATACAGAAGATATGAATTCACTTGATAATTCACACCATGAAACTAGCCCATTCCTAAGCCGTAACAATTAGATATAGATAATTGAGTCATAACAGCCTATAATTTGACGTACCCTCCTCAACTACTGTAAAATTAAACGTTATCCAAATTTGTAAGGTATTTTTACCCAAAAAAACAAACGGTCACATATACACATACTGACTCTGTAGCGCGAGAAAGAAGGCAATATGGTCGGTTTGTGAAAAAAGCGGCTCGTATTTAGATAGATCTTTTAACAATTGAGTGACAGTCAAAGGTGCCGCCCGTTGTTCGCTAAGAGCAAGCTTGACACTGACAACCGATTTCTTATGCTGACATTTTTAGTAATGATTTAATTTTAATCCAGCATCCGTTGAATGCAAGAAGAGACTATCAAAAGCGTATCTCTTAGGTTGGCCAAAAGGATTGCTCTTAACCGAATAATTAGTACATTGTAAAAGGCCGGATTTTAAATAATTATAATAACAATTATACTTTACTGACAGTTTGACACAAATATAGTTATCTTGGTTCGAGTTATTTCTATAAAATGTTTGGAAAATAGAGAAAACATATCAAAATAATGCTTTATTAAAATAAAGACAAAAAACCTTCAGAGATGTTTTTGGTACGTCTGTGAGTTGATAGAATATTCCTTTTTTTATGTTATTAGGAACGCATGGCTTCACAGTCGCATCCTAATATTACATCGACAATATTTATGGAAGTTTATCTCAATAAGGTGAATAATTTGGAAATAAACGAAACTCTATACACACCTGCGCTTTTTAAACTACAATTATTTTAAATTGCAGAAACAACAGTGGAAGTAGTTATTTCCAAACAGGTCAAATTAAACGGTTAACTTTTTAAACAAAACTGGTCGTCGCAAAAAATTGATTAACAGTAGTAAATAGTAAAAACACGTAGTATTTCTTAAACGCTAATCAAAATATTTACTAAATACTTTTAACATGAGAGAAAATAAAAGCACCCATTATCAAAAGTTTCGAAATGCTGCCAGTAATGTATCAAACATTAATCTCAATTAAGTTATCTGTTGTTAGTTGCGGGGCTTCTGTTCTTGATTGTTTGAATCCCGCGGCGATACCTTAAACACTTCGAAGGGATTCTCTCGTCAAAACAATACTCTTAATTAGCTGCTCGACTATAAACAACACGAAACCCTTCATTGTCCCAATTATCAGATCGTTGTGAATTATACAGAATTATATTTCAAGTTTGTTTTTAATTTTTCTTCATCCTTTTAAAAACCGTCAACCAATGAAATGGGAAATTAGGCCAAGCATTGGTAGATTTTTATGCAATTTATGTAGGCGAAGAACAGCTATCATG
This sequence comes from Galerucella calmariensis, assembly GCA_910591675.1. NCBI lineage: Eukaryota > Metazoa > Arthropoda > Insecta > Coleoptera > Chrysomelidae > Galerucella > Galerucella calmariensis. Next base: position 3,245 of record CAJUYG010003512.1, read on the forward strand.
GGACAATTACTTTTTCAATTTCTTAATGCAATATTTTGCACTAGATCTGGATGCGTTATAGATAGTCCGATTTTGAATTTGGAAACGGTTTGGAGAAATACATATATAGAGCAGCAAAACGTTTTACTTCGATTTGTGATTAAATGCTGCGAAGTAGGTAGTAGGTCAAAAACGCTTGGGAATACGGCCGAAAATGCCTTGCGGCATACGCACTCTTTGCATTTGATTATTCGATTTTCTTGTGACGAATTCATGCAAGCAAAAATTAAAACTTTCAAAACTAAAACTAAGAACATGCAATGTTGATGTTCATGCAAGAAATTAAGATTTAAATAAAAACTAAGAAAGATGGCCAACTTTTAACTAAGAACTAAAGTTCATTTTCCACGTTGCGTCAAATCGCAGTGACTTGTTGCTGGGACAAATCGCTGCGAGAAAAAGTACAATCAGCATATCGATAGTTTGTTGCTGCGACTCATCCAGGCATAGAGGAAACGTAACGTGTTGCCAACTTGATTGACAGTGACAGCAATGTTGGAGCGGAGCAGCCAATAGAAATTTTGAGTTGGTGCGACAAAATCCACTAGAAAAGTTACCAAGTCGCAGCGACTTCTCGCTCGAAAATAGAGCAAGTTCTAATTGATGCGACCGACGCGCCCAACGAAAAAAAAAAACGCCAAGTTGCATGCAACTTTTTCGACTTGCAGCGTCAACTCGCACCGTGGAAAATGGACTTGAGTAATTAATTTTTTCCACGAATACGACAAGGCGCATGCGTCAGGCCTGACCACAGATTACCTACTGGTAATTTGTTGTAAGTTATATAATTAGCAGCGATATTTTTCGTGAACGAATGGGTTTACGTTTAATATTTATCTTCTATCCGACAGCTCAATTACTATTGGAAGTTTTGATAAATTATTGAAAAGATTGCGCATGTCTGGGTCGCGCGGCAACGCTCTGTCTTTTTCGGAAGTATCCCCTAGCGTTTTTTACCTACCTCCCAGCATTTTATTACAAATCGAATGTTTTGTTTCTCCATATCCGTTTTCAAATTCAAGTCGAAAATATGTCAGTTTCATACTTCGTTATGTCTTTTTCCCATTACTAGCTGTGAGGTTTACAATTATCGCTTCTTCTAGCAAACTGAGGAGTTGAATTCCTCTATTAGTAGTAAATAATTTTTTCTATTATTAATCTAGGTCAATAATGGACAAATTCAAGTATTTCAAGAATTCAGGGATAGTAGTTCAACAAAAACTTGTGCAACATAATTCGTATACCCAGGAGATTGTCTTTAAGATATTTGCTGCTTAAAATTTCCCATCAAGATAAAGTTATTTATATAAAAATGCCATTAGTTAAAAATTCGCGCTCAACCAAAAATGACTGATGACATAACGAGTACGTTCATAATATATCGAAAACTGACAGCGTTAGGTTAGGTTAGGTTTGTGGTGAGTGGGTCTATAAGGCCCTCCACTGCGACTCGCAAGAGTCTATTGTGGCTCACCTATTCAGATTTCACCAAACAAATTCAGCTTCTTAACAAAACCGATTAGTTTATTTGATGAATGATATTTTAGGTCCGAGTGCGAGAGAGAGACCCTGCCAAACATCAGATACCGGAGGCAGGCACAAATTATATGCTCTGCTGTTTCATCATCTTCCAGATAAAGACGGCAAGTCGGATCTTCCGACAGTCCAAGTTTTAGCATATGATGATTCAGATGACAGTGGCCTATTAAAAGGCCTGTTAGACAACGTCATGCCTGATATGGTCCAACATTTGTTTGGAGACATACTTCGAAGGGTGTATAAAAGCCTTTGAATGAACCAATCCTGGTAAATTATGCCAGAAGCCTAAAGCTCTCCTTGTTGTCCAGGTATTTGGTGTTTGCTTGGCAAAACTTATTGCGATGCCAATTGTATGTTCTGGTCCAATAGAAACACGTGCGGCACCCTCTCTTGCAAGAAAGTCTGCCTTCTCGTTTCCTTCCATGCCAGAATGGCCAGGGATCCAGACCAGCAATACTTTATTGAGTTCTCCTATTGAGGAGAGTTTTTTTTGGCAGTCTAAAACCAATTTCGACGTTACACGACGAGAGCTAAGTGCTTTTAAAGCCGCTTGGCTGTCCGAGAAAATTTTTATTGTTCTAAGTATGAGATTGGCTTGCTCCACTCTCTCCACTCATTAAACAATGGCGTAAATTTCCGCCTGAAAAACGGTTGCATAGGATCCTAGAGAGGTTGAAATTTCTGTTCTAGGTCTGCGCCCGTATACACCTGCACCAGAGCCTGAGGATGTTTTTGAGCCGTCTGTGTACCAACAGCTGTCTGCTCTTAATAGTTCATCCTTACGGAGGACCCATTCATCTCTATTTGGAATTAGGACGGTGTAAGGTTTAATGGTGGTTTAATGTTGGAGGCATTATGTCAGAGGTCATTCCCAGAATACTGTGACTTTAACTGTCCGCTAGCATTCTGCTTCGTTCTGCATAAGCCTGATTTGTGCATTTGGAAATATGTACAATTTTGTATACTGTCCATCTAGCCTCTCTTTCCAAAGGGATATGGAGAGGAGAAAGGTCCAGAAGGATTTCCATGGCTGCTGACGGTGTGACCAGTAATTGCCAGACAAGTCTTTCTCTGTAAACCAGAGAGCTTTGCTTGGGCCGTTTCCTGTAAAGCTTTTGGTCACCAGGAAATAGCTCTATATGTGATCATTGGTCTAACGATCATCACATAGATCCAATAGATTTGTTTGGGTCCCAAGACCCAAGATTTTCCACAGATACTGCGACATGTCCACAAAGATAGTCTGGCCTTATGGATAAATTTTTCCAAGTGAGCGTTCCAAGTAAGTTTCTTATCTAGGATAATCCCCAAATATTTTACTACCGCTACAAATGGAATAACCTCACCATTGTAGGAAAGTGGTGGAAGATCCTCCAACTTGCTTTTTCTAGTGAAGGGAACTATTACAGTTTTGCCAGGGTTAACAGACATCTGTTCCCTCTGACACCAACTGTGGACATCGTCCAACGTCTTTTGGAGGATATTATATGCTACCCTTTCTGACTTGGTACTTGCCAAGATTAGTAGGTCGTCTGCATACGCTTGCAGTTCTACCCCTTCTCTTTCGAGATCGCTAAGCAAGTTGTCCATCAAGAGAGACTACAGTAGGGGAGATAGTACTCCGCCATGTGGGCATCCCCTGGAAACCTTAAGGCTGATGGTATCGTCCTGAAGAGATGTAGTAGCTGTCCTATTTGTGAGCATGGCATATATCCAACCAGTAATGTTTGGTTTGATGCCCTTTTCAGTCAAAGCTGAACCAATGGAGGTCGGTAGTGCATTGTCACATGCTCCTTCAATGTCAAGAAATATGGCCACCGCAATATCCTTGTTGTTAAGGGATTGTGTGATTTTCTCAACAAGGCTGTGTAACGCAGTGGCGGATTTACCAGCAGGCTGAGTAGGCTCGAGCCTAGGGTGGCAGATTTTGGGGGCGGCAAATTTGGGGGACAAATTTTTTTTACCTCATAGAAATCAAAAAAAAATTTCTATGACGGTTTTCTGATGTCTTACATATAGAGGTCTGCAACAAATTTTGTCGATGACTTTTCTCTCTCACTTGTCATTGCACATTCCGAGAGTAGCAAACTTCCATATTCTAGACAGAGTAAAACAGCTAGTTCGCCGCCCCACACTTTTTAAGAGTGAAAAGAGTGGAATTTAAAAAAAAATTGCCCCTCTTCCCACTAACAACTCATACATGCCAGTCTTACTACTGGTTGGAGGCTACGAACTGGATGGTTTGTATATAATTTTTCGATTTTTATTCGAATATAATGAATACTTTACCCCATTACCGAGCCCATACATGATTGAGCTTCGATTAGCTCAAAAATATACCGAAAAATTATTTTACGTGCAATTACAACGAAATTGTTGCTTTGTAAAAATAATGTATAATATGACCATTGTTGAGGCAAGGGCGGCAAAAATTATTCAGCCTATACCTTGAAAATTTGTAAATCCTTCACTGGTGTAACGCTAAATCTGTTTATTTGCCAGTTTGATAAGCTTATTGGTGGATGCTCAGGGGGGAACTGACAGTGTACTTGTCATTCAGACGACGGGGCAAACGCTTATCACGGTACTTAGGTGAATTATTTTTAATTTTTGTCTCAAATTTGGCTAGTAGTGAAAAAAAATTGTATATACACGATGGTGTTGAAGACATTTATAAACCTCGCACCTTATTGCGCTCGGTGCAAAGCCCTCGCGAAATAATCTTGGTGCTCGGTCAATAAATAATAGTCTCCATCACCTTGGTATATAATAGATAGATAGATAGATAGATTTATTTGACTACATTACATGTTTTTACAATGTTTGTAGCAAGTCAGAAATACAAAATGTAAAATGTAGAAAGTACAACATTTGACATATTAATAAAAATAAAAACACATAACACATAATAATATTAATTAAGGTTAAAGTACAAGTGATAAAAAATATATTCAGAAAGAGAGGAATGTCCAATGAGCATGAATACATTTTAAAAATTTTCTACATATTCTGACAATTCTCAATGTATTCGTTCACAGAGTAAAAACAAAATCCAAGTAAATACGTTTTTAAACTCCTCTTGAATTTATTCAAACTTAAAGATTTCATTTCTGCTGGTAAGATATTATACAGAGAATAGTTGAGTGAATTCTTCTGATATTTTGTCAGACGAAAACGATTTGTACGAATATTACATGCTTGTCTAGTATTGTAATTATGGATATCTGAATTTTTTGTTAAGGAGTCAAGACTTTTGTGGATCTCAATAAGGGTGTTAAAAATAAATAAGGTCGGTAGAGGCATTATCCGTAGATCAACAAATAACTCCCTACAGTGTTCACGGGAACTGACATTACTCAAAATCCTAATAGCTCTCTTTTGAATTACAAATATATCTTTGGCTGGCGACGAATTTCCCCAAAGTACAACTCCATAGTTAATATGGGAATGCACAAGGGAAAAATAAGCCGTTTTCAAAGTTTGGAAACTGACAACTCTTTTAAGCTGTCGAAGTACAAAAATCGAAAATAGTAATATCCTATTACTAGATGGCACAGTCATTTTTCTACTAGCATTTTTGTCAAAAACTCACTATTTTGATGATCTTTTGTTATAAAACGCTGATATATGTAGATACAAGTGTATCTTCTTAGACTATATAGATATATAAATAAATGTTAGAAGTTGTTTTATGAGTAATGAACAACCTCAGTACACCAACCGCAAATTAATGATACAATAAGTTCTAATAAGTACCGTCTCCATATGAATAAAGATTTTTAATTTTCATACATAAGGAGTTTAAATAACATGAAACATGAAGAGATTCATCAATTCTCAACAACGTATCATTTTTAATGCTCGCTTTCATATCATTGAAAAAAAGATTAAACCTGTTCCACCGTTTAATCTTAAAATGGTTTACGCAGAAATATATATCCACTTGTTATTAATCTTAGATTATAGAGTATATCAAGATTTTTTTATTAATGTATATACGGGGTGACATAAGAAGCTCTTTTTTTGATTATGACGTTGGCAAAAAAAAAAAATTAATAAAGAGCAGACCGTTCACTTAGTCCAGTAAAAACGACCGTGAATTGACTTTTTGCTGGAATGCCCCGATCAGTTTGATAAAATGAATAAGGAATCGAATGAGCATGTTCGGGGAGACAGAATAGTCCGGGAAATAGTGGAAACCACGGAAAAGCTGTTCGAAATTCATGTTTTGATCAATTTTGATTATATCATGCACACACAGTGCAGAAACTGCTGCACTAGCGAGGATACCGTTACTTTTGAAACATGTAATGGACGCGAGGGTAGGAAAATTCTGAAATTCTGGATAAAATTTCAAGCGTGAGGGTACATGTCGATGTAAAATTTTACGCTCCACAACATTTATTTCAAACTTTTTTCGGTATTGTTTATGGTTACTGAAATAATTGAGAAAAACATGAATTTTGATCAGTTTTTTCGCAATTTTCACTATTTCCCGGGCGATTTCGTCTCCCTGAATATGCTTATTCGATTCCTCATGCCCAAATTCACTTTATCAACCTGATTGGGGCTTTCTAGCAAAAAAAGTCAATTCACACTCTATTTCATTGGACTACACTAAGAAGGGAATTCAAAAATCAGTCATCCCTGTAATTAGTCGGTGGAATAAATCTCTGCCAAAGAAATTAAATATTTGGTGGAAAATATGTCCACTGTATACTTGACGATTTTTTCGCAAAAATATTTGTTAAGATCAACGATGTTAAATATCTTGTAATTATCTTAAAGCGCATACTTGTTTTTGTTTCTGCGAGTATGTCTGTATTAATCTATCAAGCGATAAGCCAAATCCAATTATTTTTGTTTTAAATACTATCCTGTATGTTTTTATACCTATACTTATAATCATAATGTTAATTTATGTTGAAGTATAATAATTATGATAAGTTAATGTTGATCGAAGGCGGCTAGGTCTTTGTAACATCATTTAAAAGAGAGAGTATGTGTCGAGTTTAGTTCCGAAGCAACTTTTGCTAGCTAAACTTATCTCACTTTGTCATTAACCATACTGATATGGTTTGTCTTTGTTTATCTTTAAGCCGGTTTCTCAAGATATACTTAGTATAACCAGATAATTGTAATTTATCGAGTTTGTGGCTCCTACAAAGCCATCCTCTCTGTCGGTTTGTCGGTTCGATGGTATGTACGCTCCGCCAACTAGATGACTTTATCATTTCTGATGGCACTAATGTGGGATTTTGTTAGTAGAAAGTAGGTAGATGTAGGTGGTTTTATGAAAATTGTTATGGTTGATAATCCTTTTTTTGTTATACATAGCAACTAATGAGGCATTAATTTCATTTTATACTTGGAACGTATTGTATATTCGGTAATTAAACAGTATTATTAAGACAGGAAAGAAGCCATAATATAGTTTGTGAGAGGCTAGTGGAAGTCTCCTCTTTTTGATATCTTATTTCTCTCAATTTAGAGCAGGTTAATTTTGAAATGGTTTTTGCTGCCTCATATTCTTAAGCTTCTATCAAAGTATCATTCAACGTTTTGCGATGCTGCAGCCGGAGAGCTGGTTGCGTTTTCACATCCTGTAGCCCATCAACGAATGCCTGTATGTCGATTTCTTAAAAGGGTCTGAACTATACAAATAGCTGGCGAAGGCAAGTGGGACTTAACATCAACCCCACCGAAACCATCTTAAATGCCTTCACTAATAAAAGAAAACTGAACCTTAGAGCCAATAAAATTGATTGAAGCGAGGTTTATTGGAGACAAGAAGTCAAGTATCTGTTTGACTCTAGACGGTATACTCCTGCAGAATAAACACGAAAAGAAGATTATATATCAAGCAAAAATGGTTCTAATAGAGTGCAGAAATCTGGCAGGGAGAAATTGGGGCTGTGGCCCAAAAATCCTGAACTGGATGTACACTGCCATCACTCATGGAGCCATTGCGTGGAGTAGTAGAACTAGCCTATTGACGATGAGAGAAAACCTCTCCAAAATTCAAAGGCTAGCCTGTATAATATATGCATTACAAGAGCAATGAGAACATACCCAACGGCAGCCATGGAAGTGACTCCTAACCTCACATTACTATATGATATGGTGGTGGAAAGTGTCGCAGAAAGAACAAGATACAGACTAAGTAGAGAAGGAATCATTAGAAGAACCACCTCCTCACTTTTTAGAATTCAGAAAAGCTGGGACATGTCACAAGACGGTATGATAAAAGAGTATAAATGTTCAAAGAAATTCGTTACGAAATCAAGCAGCAATAAGGAATTGGATCCAACTACTATTAGCAGACTTGGAAAGAATGCCATTCAATGGTATACAGACGGCTCAAAATCAATAGAAGAAACTGGGATAGGAGTACGGGCCAGGAACCAAGTACTCTGAAAGCTTGAGAAAAACCCCAAATATCTTTCAAGAAATTATGCCCAGTACAATATTGATTTGTTTAATACAGTAAATTGTATCCCAGGAACTTTTATATGTAAATTTGAATATATAAAATATGTAAAATAGCAGATGAATTAGCAAAAATGGAGACTGAAACATTAACCATTGGAAAGATCATTGTCACCTGAATTGGCACCTGAAAAAGCTCAAAATAGTGAAGGAAGAAGTATGTAAATTCTGTGACATCCAAGAAGAAGCCTCTATCAACATACTTGCGAGCTCCACAGTAGTTCAGAATCCTTGGGCACAGCACCTAGGAGATTACTGAATAGAATGAAGACATTTATTTAAGTTGAAGCCTGTACATATCCCGAAATTCCTCAGGGAAATAGGACTAAAGGAGCTACTAGTCTCTCAGAAACTACGCATAAATAAGGAGTCACAACAGATCTTTTAGGTCTCGTAAAAGAATAATGCCGCACTAAATGGACACACTATATGATGGTATAGTAATAACAGTATTGTTTTCCTTGTTCCAATGTATATTTTATCCATGACTCATACTGAATTATTTATTTAAATATGGTGGAAATAGTGCTCTACAAACATTTTTCAATAATTTATAATATTGTTTTCCAAGGTTTTCAGAACCATTGATTATTAAAGAAAATATTGAATACTAAATAATCGAATGGTCTCAACAATTCGTCGATCAAAGAGACCAGTGCAACATAAAATACATCCAAACCCTTTTTCTTTTTCCAACAAAAACAAATATTAAAGTAGATAAAAATGTTCCGAGAACAAAAACAGCAATTGTTATAATAACAACGTATCGTTTATTGAAGAGGCCTTCTTTTAAACGAGAATGAAAGCGACATGAATAATAAAACAATACAATGATTAATTTAAGCGACGATCATGTTGTACTAGTTGTTACACAGTTGTTGCGGTCAAAGGCCAGTAATCAAACTATGTAATTTTCGTGACGGAGATGCTACTTGTTATTACACGGTATAAACCTCCTGCTTTTGTCGTCTAACATCTGGATTACTCCCACGGTCCTACACATATACATACAAACACCCAATATTTCAATATCAACTTTGAAATTGCCAGGTTAGAAACTGGGGTAATGTTCAATTATAATAAATTAATAAACGATCAGCTTTACATTTTCGTATAATAAAAAAATATATTTCGAAGATTGGTGTTTTAATTACACTTTTTTTGTAGCAAGAAACTTCCTAAATAATTAATGTTGGATAGTATAAAAAAAATTTTTTAAGCATTTTCTTTTCATAAAAAACATTCGCCCTCGCTTACATTATACGTTACGAGACGTTGAAATGAAAATACAAAAATATATTGTGGAATACCTAATTTCCCAATAAATTAACGAAAAAGAATGATAAATAAACCACAAGGAGCATACAGAAGATATTTGAAACCTATTAATAATTCAAAAACCCATAGAATGGCGCTAGCGTAGAAAATGCGCATGACACAGTGAATAGCGCCAAGTCAACCTCACACAACTTCTACTTCGTTAATAGGAAACTTTCCATTATAATGAAATAATAATAATAATAAGTTGTACAAGTCGCATATATGAAAAATTTAAAGCGAAATCAGATGTTCGCTTCCAACAGCTTCTGAGGAGAGTCTCAGAAACTAGCAGTTCTAGTCCTATTTCCCGGAGGAATTTTGGGATGGCTGCAGGCTTCAACTTAGGTAAATGCTCCTCTTCTATTCAGTAATCTCCCAGGTGCTGTGCTCGAGGATTCTGAAGTGCTGTGCAGTTGGAAAGTATGTGGATGGAGGTTTCTTCTTCCATGCCACAAAATCTGCATTCTCCTTCCTCCACTATTTTGAGCTTTTTCAGGTGCCCATTCAGGCGACAATGTCCCGTTAGGATCCCTGTTAAAACTCTAAGCGCAGTTTCACTTTGACTTATGCATTAATTTGATCTCAACAGGTTGTAGTCACCCAGAGGCTGATTCCGCAAAAGGGTTCAGGCCCCCAGAAAGGTATTTCAGTCCCCCTATTTGCTAGTTCATCTGCTATTTCATTTCCTTCTATTCCAGTGTGTCTTCGAATCCATATTAAGGTGACTATATTGTTCTCACCTTGTTAATTGAGCTTGTCTAGTCATTTCCCCACCATTTTGGAACTGATTACACAAGAGCTCAGTGCTTCAATGGCTGCTTGACTAAACGACATTATAATAATCCTTTGTCTTCTGTATCCTTCATCAATATTAATTGAACTGGGCGCACTTTCTTATGGCGTGGATTTCCGCTTGAAAGATACTTGGGGTTTCCCCAATCTTTCAGAGTGTTTGGTTCCTGGCCCGAACACTCCTATCCCAGTTCCTTCTATTGCTTCTGAGCCGTCTGTGTACCATTGAATGGCATTCTTTACAAGTCTGGTATGTGGATCCCATTCCTTCTTGTTGCTTGATTCCGTAACGAATTTCTTTGAAAAGTTATACTCTTTCATCATATCGTCTTGTGGCATGTCCCAGGTTGTCTGATTTCTAAGAAGTGAGGAAGTGGCCGTAGCGAGGGCTTTCGCCACCCGAAGCCGACTGGAAATTCGTCATCCTTCCACAATCTCTATTTTTATTATTAGTTTAATGTTAAAAAAATATTCCATTCAACAAATCTAATGTACCTACATCGAACAAATTTATTGGAAGTTAAAATAAACTACTACTGATTTGGAAAGTACATACATAGATAACTAGAAGAAGTAAATCTTTCAAGATGTGAGAATGTTCACAAAATATGACTTTATTAAGACTAGCTACCTACTATAAGCGCGAAGTGTGATGGCGAGACCGCCCCCATGCGCACAAACTCATTCTCAATGTTACCCCCCACTACAGCTTTTGCAGGACATGTCAATGCTCTGTACAGAGGCGTAACATTCGTTGTCCTCCAATTCTGTTGGCGTTTGGCATTATCTGAATAATTTTTGTGGTATAGCCACAACACTGACCGGCAAGGGACTTATCGTAATCCTATAGTAATTTAGTTGGGAGAGTCCATACCTGCGCGATCGCTCGACATCACGTTTGGCGCTTGCAGTATTTGCCAATAGAGTGTACCATAGGATCTTGAATTGTACATGCTCATCACTTAGCAACCTTTGCAGTTATTGCAAAAAAAAATTTCACTAAAGTCGATATATTATATAAAGGCCAGACATTCCGTGTCGGAATTGGGCCTGCTTCATTTCAGCTTGAAGCTCTTAGATTCTATGTTTGCGGTGAATCACTCCGCATTGATTAGGATACTGGATATAAAATGTGTTGTTCCGTTAAAATAAGTTAAGTCTCTTCGCGATATTAATTGTTTTGTTCCACAGTACTCTGTCCCTAATAGTCTTCCTCTGGTCATTGAGGTTTAGTCTTTTCACATCTTCGTATACCTGCTCTAGCCATCTGAGTTTCGGTCTTCCTTTTGGACGGTCTATTGTAGGGGTTCAGTTTGTAACTTTATTCAATCCGTTTTCTGGGTCTCTTCCTTGGATGTGCCCGTACCATCTAAGCCGCTGTGATTTTATAAATGGGATTATATATTCTCCGGTTAGTATGTTTTGAGCTCCAAATTCGTTAATTGTCAGTATTCTCCATCTGTAATCTCTTTTGGTCCCATTATTCTCCTAATAAATTTTTTCTCGTAAATTCTTAGCTGCTCCTCGTTCCTTTTGGTAAGGCACATGATTTCTACCTCATAGGTTACTACTGGTCTAATAGCTGCTTTGTAAAGGTTCATTTTCGTCTTTTTGCTGAGATGTTTATCCTTTAAGATTTGTTGGTATTTCCAAAAAGCTCTATTTCCTGCTTGTATTATTTGCAATACTTCAATACTTCTTATGAAATCAAACAATTTTATTTTGTTAAATCTACATTATATTTAAACTTAAAGTGACGCGTTTCGCTAACACAGTAGCTTTTTCAAACGAATGAAGGTATAATGAGAACTTTTCAATTTATACAGTGCCTTAATACTAAATTATACGGATATTTAACAATAAAATTATAATTTATTGTTTGATTTCATAATTTACTATGGATCTACACCAAGTAAAAGCCTCATCTATTCAATATTGATCCTCAGGTATTTAAAATTATCTATTATACTTAATGATCAGTTTTGTCTCCTATCGTGATTTTGTTTAAATTGCAGTTTCCACTTCTGGAGCTTAGTAACGGGGTTGGTAAATTGCGCACAGTGGTCAGTAGCCAGGTATACCCAAAATGTTTCTTTTTCATAGGTAAATTGCTCACAAGTGACCCTAAACAGGGTCTAGGCAAATGGCATACAACTTTCTACCGATTCCACGAATTTTAAAAGTTACCAGAGATTCAAAGGATTATCCCCTAATGACTTTACGATAACAATTCGAGTCGTAGGTAAATAGATCAGTTTAGTTTTTGCATTCACACTTCGATCAACCGTGTTTGGGCCTGGGTTTTCTTGTTTTTTTTAGTTTTCTATTTCTTATTTTCTGATATTTTCATGGACTAAGGATACAATTTGACCACTGTGCGCAATTTACCTATACAGAGACTTAATCCCCTGGCTGCAACTACCTGACGAACCCTTCCCAAATTTGGGAAACTTCTTAACCACTGTGCGCAATTTACCCACGCCCCTTAGTAAGTATTTGGTTTTATCTTGATTGATGTACAGACCTCTTTTACGAGCTTCGAGTCGATAGCTCAGCTTAATAGAATAAAAAAACTCACTTACTCCTAAATCAGATCCAATTTGAGAAATCAAAAACTTAGATTGACTAGTAAATTCTCGTTCAGGAAAACTCTATTCAGTCCTTAACTGTTCATGAATCAAAGAACCAACAGGACGGCGATGACAATCCAGTTCTAGATGAATATTTGTTGCACTTCCAGCAAGACGGAGGGAGCACCTACACTTTACGAAGTAGCAGATAGGAAGTGGTTAGACAATAAATATCCAAAAAGATGGATTGAAAGGAGAGGCTCCATTGAGTGGCCACCTAGGTCAGACTCAACCATTTTCAATCGACGATTTAATAACAAAGAATTGGTCAAGCATCAGATATTACTAAAAGCAGAATTTGCCAACGCCAGTAAGGAGTTTCAAAATAGGTTGTACTATTGTTTACAAAACAATGGAAACCATTTCGAACATTTACTAAATTAATTAACATTTTTGTAGTTCGACATTTTCACACTTTTTCATTTGGTAGTCCTATAAATATCTTTGCTTTATTCTTACACCCTGTATAATTATAAATCAAACCGCTGGAAAGCATTTTCTACGGGCTTTCCAACGATGTATCACAAGTAGGGGGTTGCCATTTGAATTTTTGTGGGTGGGGAATAGGGGGTGCGTTCACTCTCATGTCATTTCAATTCCCCTTCTCTACCGTAGTAACAGTTTTGAAATTTTTTTATATCTCTCTTCGTTCAAGAGTTACAGCCCATTGTAAGTTTTAATAATGACACCCTGTATGGTAAATTTTCCATAAAAATCTCTTCTCTGATTTTATTATTTTTTAAAACCGTAAAAAGATTGTACGGTTTCAGCATGTCATTAAATTGGCCGCTGCGATATGTGAAATGACCTGTCGATTCTTTCAATCAACTTTTCAAATCGTAAATACATAACCTCCTTATGCACTTGTTGCATGAACGACACTCTCCCAGAAGTATTTTCCATTTTTAAAAGTTCCAAATAAACACATCTGCGTTTCATTGAAACCGTTCTGCTTCTACCTCATAAATATTTACATTTTTAACACATCCTAAACCCATCAAAAGATCGTTGGCAAGAGCGATTAATTTAGGTATATTTTGGTAGGTAACATCAAAAATTGCGGTATACCTTTTTCTTTCCAAGTTAGGCCGGTACACAATAATTAAAAAATAATAAATCACAGGATAAACGGAAAAAGAAAGTTCACGTGTCACGAAGTTAACGTATTTCATATAATATTAAATGGAATAAAATATATTGCATCAAATCTCCTTTATATTGATAAATTAACCCTTTACCGATAAATTTTTATTTTTTTTTTGACAATTTAATTTATACAGGGTGTCCCACGAGGTTTTGGCCAGTATATATCTCGAAAACTATTTGAACTACAATATTGAAATTTGGCAGTTATGAACCGTAGGTAGTATTACATATTTCAAGCAATCAGCTACTCAGCTACAATGTCACATTTCGGGTCACGTGGTATCATTTTTAGAAATGTTAATGAGACAACCTGTATATTGTTCCACTGCTCTAAAGGTCTCTCTTATACTAATTCGGCGATACTTATTTTTTGTGTTAGGTACTTAGGAATGACAAACTAATTTTTATTTGAAAAACAACAACTCATTTTGCTCATCGAGTAACGTCACATCTGAATGTGTATTTCCAAGACAGATGGATTGGGAGAAATGGTAGAATACATTGGCCGACTCGTTCACCAGATATAATCCTGTTAAATTTTTTTTCTTTGGGGATATTTAAAAGGATCAGTTGATGTAGATGATTTATAAGTCTGTACAGAAAGTACGAGGAGTAATAAACCCTAATTA
>CAJUYG010003512.1:17928-33369 GCA_910591675.1 Galerucella calmariensis
TACGTCTATGATATCTACTTAAATGAATGATTTATTACTCCTCGTACTTTCTGTACAGACTTATAAAAACAGAATCAGAGCAGCTGCCAACACTAGAAAGTATTGAAGCAGCATGCACAAGAAATTTACTCGGTAGATTTGAATGTTGCATCAATGAAGGTGGACATCAATTGGAGCATCAACTGTAATAAAAGTGTTATTGTATTCCAATTCTTTTTGTTTTTTAACTCTCTTTGTTTTTCAAATAAAAAACTTTATAAAAATTATTTTGTCGTTTCTTAGTACCTAACACAAAAAAAAACAGGTATCGCCGAATTAGTATAAGAGAGGCCTTTAGAGCAGTGGAACAATATATAGGTTGTCTCATTAAAATTTCTGAAAATTATACCACGTGTTCCGAAACGTGACATTGTAGCAAAGTAGCTGATTGCTTAAAATGTGTAATACTACGTACGGTTTGTAACTGCCAAATTTCAATATTGTAGTTCAAATAGTTGTCGAAATATATACTGGCCAAAACCTCGTGGGACACCCGGTATATAAAAAATCCCATACCCATGCCTCAGCGCAATTATCACTTTAACAGCGTTAAAGTTTTTCATCAATTTGTATGAAATGTTTTGACTCCAAAGTTTCTCCATCTCTCTAAGTTTTCTGGAGGCTTCTGGCTTCGTTATATTTTATAACATTTTATTTGCAACTTTTTATGGTTGACACAGACAGACTTATTTTAACGAAAATATTATTTGATTGTAGCTGGCCTATATGACGGCGGACCTATTGAAATTGCAGATCTAATAGACCTAAGAGGCACCGCCGTGTCTTGAACATATCAGATAACCTGTCCTGGCTTTTAACAATTAATAGAATTCGATCGGGAGGTCGATAAAGAGTTCATTTGATACTTGCACTTTTATAATCGATAATCCCTTTAGTAATCTCGAGAAATATATTGTCGTTTAAATGTTGTTATAGAAAGCGGTGTCCTTTTTGATGAACTCTTTTCTATTCATCAATAATACGGCTATTAGTTGAGTAACACTGTAATCTTAGGAGTATTGTTTGGTGAAATTTTCATCATAATATGCGAATACCGTACTATTATTCAATTTTCGGAAACAACACATAATATACAGGGTCGCCAGGCAAGAACGTAGTACATAGTTATCAAATAGTCGAAGGACTAACTCACTAGAACTTTTTTCAACTATATTATTACTACACTTACTTCACTACTATTTGTGTTTGCAATGAAAGATCAAAGAGTCTCGTAAGACTTGATCTTCTTGAGTATTTTTGTCTAGGTGGTATTGTCGATGAGCTGGATACCCTAGCTAGACATTGGTAGCATTCAGCCGAGCTCAACGGTTGAAACTAAGCACAAAACATGTTGAGCATGCTGACAATCTGCGGCTTAAAAATATAAATGAATACTAGAAATGTGTTTGCCTAGAGAACTGCTAAAAGTTACAGCAGCTCTGTATCTGTAGAGTAGGGAGGGTGAGTGTAGGCTCACAGCACTTAGGCCACTTGTGACTGATTGTACATCCTCCCGAGGAGTTGTCCTCCTAGGTCATCGTCCATCGTGTCCTTCCCAGGTCACTAGGAGACATCTCCTTTATATCGGCAGGTGTAGGCCAAGACTCACCGAACACACACTCTCTTATTGACGATAACTCTGGACACTCGCATAAGACATGCCTCACAGTTTCATCTTCCTGTTCACACATCCTGCATAGAGGTGTGTCCACTAACTCCATAGTATGGAGTGTTTCCTTAGTTTACAATGGCCAGTCAGAAATCCTACTGTTAAACATAGAGTTTTTCTGGTCCAAATATTTCTTCGGCGCCAGCTTCCCAGGGTCGCCAAGGATGATCCTGGAAAGACTGCATCCTTTGATTCCATCCCATCTCTTGAGGGATTGAGCATGGGTGTAACTGACACTATGGCTAGTTCCGCAATTGTGCCATGTTCGAGGAAGATGGTATAATATTTCAAAGACAAAAATATTATCCTTATAGAAGAGTCTGCAAACTCATGATATATTAATCAATTGGATAATTTGTTGGATATACGCAAGGTCAAACGCTGGGAGTCAATAATTGAACAACAAAAACTAAGAGAATGGGGCTGTCATTAAGTTGCAGCTTCGAAATGACGAAATTGAAGGGAATTACAAAGAATTAATCGTTCTTAAGCCAAAACAAACGTGCTGACACCCTAAATGTAATAATTCTGAAATATATATTTATAGACAAATATTTTCCAAATCATTTACTTATTTTTTTTTACTTATAGGTTATAAATTTGAAAATCTTGAATTATAAATTAGTTTTTTTTACGATGAAGTAAATATGACATTCTTTGAAACAAAAAGCATTTATTTCCATTAAAAAGTTGTGACATTTCATGACAACATTTTTGAATTAAAATTAAATCGATCATACTAATTTAATGGGTTGAATTAGGATTAAAGCATAGGATTGTTTGATGATCATGTTATATATCAGCGGGGGTTTTGGTTGTAGCAGCGGGTCACTGCGATCTATTACAATGTTAACACCATATTAATAACGTTTATACACGAGATCTTTAATTTAGCTTTACACAATCAATCAAGTGGCATTATTTTTAACGGAGTGCTTGGCTGCTTTTTGCGAGAATGCACAAATTGTATATTCCTGTAAATCATGTTCATACCAGGGAAATTACTTGGAATAATACTTTAAGCTCCGTTTCGTATAAGAAGAAGCCACGCGCAAAAGTTGCAAGTTGCAAAAGTATGCGCGATCTTGTTGTCAAAACCAGCACCATATTGTAAAATTGATATTCTTCAAATCGTTTTCTCATTTTGTGGGTTAACACAAAATTCGAATATTAAAAATGTATTTTCCATATGTATGGTTAAAATATAACATATTCGAGATTTGAAGTTTTTTAAGATTAATTTATATACAATAGACTCTTGTATATGAAAATGTTTTTAAGAATCTGTAGGCCTTGACTGTGGATAATTTTCCCACCTAAAAGCATTTTAGGAGGCACGGCTTTAGATTAAATAAAACACAAAAGTCACAGATAAACTAGCTAAAGGTCTCAAAATATTCAAAAATTAAAAATATTCGCCAGTTAATGAACATAATCTCAAATGTTAATAATAAAAAGCTTGACGGCAAGAAATAAATGGAATACACAAAACCAATTTTGGTTTCTGCGCAAGACAGTGGGCAAACTTCACGTGGTTTCTTCTCGTGTGGAACGGAGTCTAAGAGTTAATAACAATCCACGTCGTTGTCAAGTTAAGGTTAATGATGTGTTTCCAAAGCTACAAATATATGTCTATACTATGTCGTAATTTAACTCAGTGGACCACAATTATTTTTTCGATATTATGAAGAACATTTCCAATACTTGAAATAATAAAAATAGTTAATTCTTTGTATTCGAAGTATCTATGAAAACTACAAAAGATCATTTTTCACGTAGTTAAAATTTATAGTCTTAAAGATCATAGAACTTTAAGCTAAGGTAGAGTATACACGCTACGGTCTACCAGACGTCGGACGTGTCTCCGGTGTACAGTAGCGGTCTTGACTTTTTTGCGATGGCTTCGAATGGGGACGCATTGGCTTTGTTAGGCCTCGTGTTAATTTTGAGAAAAAAAGATATAGAAACTGTTAAAAGGAAGAGTGAAAAGTAGTGTAAAGATTGGTTATTGAAAAGAAAAACTTTCCAACATTGCTTCACAATCACAAATTCTTTATTTTTTGCACTTTGTGCGCTTCTGGCTCAATTTCTCTCAGTTTTTCTATCAGCAAGTTATAATTAAGCAGCTTCTTGTCTCCATTATGATACTCTTTGCTTTTTGATTCACCAAAGACATAGATGAGTTCTATAGATTTCGACAAAATCTCCAAGCACTTATGATGAGAGCGAAGCGACGATGACGATAGCGAACAAACAGCTTACGCAACCTGCTCAGGTGACCGGAGTACATGTACAGTGTCAAAACATTGATTTTTGATCTTGCACAGGTCTATTCCCACACACGCTCCGGCCTACCTTCAAAAGCATACCTGCGCAGGTACACCTCTCCGGTAGACCGTAGCGTGTATGGCCGGTATTACACTACACTGCAATCTGCCTCTATACTTTAGTTAAACATAAAATTACGCCTACTTTTCATTTAATCGGTTTTGTTGTTTGAAAAAACTTATAATTCAGAATTCTTGCATTGTATTATGGCAAAATTACACTTATTTTATACAACAGGTGTTATTTCGCTGTGGGCGAGTTCTCACTGATTTTATTAATGAACATTGTAGTGCATTAATTTTGTTTTGAAGGTACTCACAACAAATGGAGTATTTTTGAAATCTTGATATATTATATAAACAATAACAATGGTATTATTTGTTATCGTATAAGCTTCTATTAATTTTTTATTATTAGATTTGACTTGGATTGTATGATCAGCATCAATGTGGTTGAATATAGAAAGCAAAGGATTATCAAGTTGGGTAGTCTAGCAGTTAGCCATCAAAGCACTGAGTTTTAGGGTAATCAGATTTAAAATGATTTGGGAATACCTGGAAAAACTCAATGAACTAGTCGAGAGCAGCATCGTCACCTTATCGTGGGTCCTAAGAAACACTGTAACTAATGAAAGAATATGAAATAGCAGATAAACTAGCAAAAATGGAAGCTCAAACACCTTTGTGAGGAACGGAACTCTTTTGAGGCTTCAGCTCCAATGTAATATTGGAAGAAATAGGCAACGTAGAAAAGAAGATCTGACTATTGGGAAGATTCAGTAGGGCTTTGGGCCGCTTTTATAACTGAGCTCAAATTTTATTCCAAGTAACTGCTACCCAAAAGAATGGATGCCATTCTGCTTTACCAATTGAGTCTTTTGCTGCAAAAAGTTATCCTAATAGAAATTTCCACATCATGTCCGTCAGATGTATTTTCAATTATGCCACTGTAAAAGCGTACCTCTACAGATTCAAACTAAGTGAAACGGAATGTTGTGACTGCGACGGCAATATTGATGACATCAATCACTGGATATTTGGATGTTTGCATAATGACGATGCAGTTAAGTATCTGACGGAATCCCTCGCAAAAGAAGGGATTCCGTCCGCGCTTCCTCAGAATCAAGCTACTGTTCTATATCTCTCTCTCGGCGTAATCCTACGCTAAACTAAATCAAATGTGAGTTTTTGTAAAAAAGACTAGAAGAAGAATTTAGTATTGAATGTCTTTTTCAGTGCAGGTATATCTGTTCAGTCTTGTTTCTTGAGCCCGTTGCCCGTTTTGTGTGTTGTAAAGTTGCTATGAAATGCACCTTAGCGTGAAAAATACCCCTGTATACCCCTGTGTTGGTATTCGTCATTTAAGTTGATTAGGGACGTGATTGGTGAGTAATGCTTGGTCAATGTAGTGTTCACAATATATCTATATACTATGCTTACCGTCCTATGCTGACTATTGTTACAAACAGTACAATAAATTAGAACTCCATGGCTGAATGGATGTATCCCACAAAAGAGTGGATGTATTAAATTTATCTGATTTTCGTTAATATTTTGGAATGTAATTCAAGACCTGGCATGGTTTTTCAACAATATTGAAGTGATTCAACGTCTAAATGTGATATAGTTTTCTTTTCAACTCTTTATCCAGGTAAATTGTGATTTTCTTATTTTCCAATAATTATTTATGTGGTTTACATTGTGCAGATGTTGAATATAAAATTTTTTTCAGCACAAAAACTCAATTAGGTCATTCTTAATAAAATATTTTTGAAGCAAATTGGAAGTATATACCTAGTAACTACTCTAATAGTTATTAGCTTTAAACTCAACTTTTGCAATACCACTAATTGAGTATTAAACATAAACTACAAATAGTTATTACCAACTCACTTCATAAAATATATACAAATACTCCCGCGTTTATTAAAATTTATATCAGAAACTAAACGATCTGATAGCAATTCCCGATGGAACGATTGCAATCTATATCGAGTGACCCTTGCTTCGGCAGCTTCACCGGACTGATTTAAGTACGCTCCAGCTGTTTTGGAACTGCTGTTCACTGAGATTGAAATGTCAGTTTCACGTGGAGTTTTATACGAATGTTTGAAATAAAAGCAAACATTGGCATTGCAGAAAGTCTTTCAGCCAATATCTTCGGCATTGACTGATGAAACGCCAGTGACGGAGATTAAAATCCTTTACAGAAACGAATTTTTTTAAATCATGGTCTTCCTAATTTTTTTTATTTGTTCACCGAAAATATTATTTAAATCATTGGATAGCTTATTTTGTTGCCATGTTACATGATTTTGGCAATTGGTCAAATTGGTGTGCCCCAATCGGTATCGATTGATTTTAATGTAGTCTTCACTTTCGCTAGTATCGCCACTTCAACAATTTCCCACTCATTTTGGCATTCACTGAACAAACAATTCAAGTACAATTGAAGGCTTTAGTTCAGTCAGTCAAGACAATCAATTGATTATATTTCCAAAAGTTTTCAAATTTTGACGTAAGGACGGGAATGGTATAAAAAAAAACTATGAAATTTTGCAACCTGTTCCGAAGTCCGGAACATTGTTAAAAATGCAATAAATGATAATTTGCTCAGTTCTTGAGACCAAAATTCCAAAAGTTCTGCAAAGTGGAGTGGTGTTAAATATATTATTTTACATCACGTGTCAAATTTGCAACCAATTTAAGTGTACGGAACATTTTTTGTTATTAAAAATTAATGTTTTTCTTTATTAAACTAAAGGAAAACGTTTCAAAAGCTCTGCAAATTTGACATATCTATCGGAAAAATATAACGAACGACTATACAAACTTTTTACGTTGACCGGAACATGTTTATTTATAATTTTTTTTAATTCGTGGTAATTTTTTCGAGCAAGGCGGTCTCGGAATAATAACAAAAGTTTTGAAACTTGATTGCAAACTTTGAAAACATCTATTCTGATGCATTTACAAATTTGCAGCCTCACACGCGATCCGGAACTTCATGCAATTTGCAAAAATGTAATTTTATTATTTTTTCACCTTCAAGAAAATTAACTGGAATAACGTTTTGAAAACGATGCTCCATAATATTGTGCGGCTTTTGGATACTTTTGGAAAATGTGCCTCATCTGTGAGCTATCTGCTATTTGAAGGTTTCGTTGTATGATGGTTATATTTTGTCTCGCCAAAGAAAATCTTGATTTAAAAGAGCTTGAACACCTTTTGAAATCATATTGAGACTCTTCGGCATCTTATACCAGCCTGCTATAACCACAGTTGCTTATCCTGAGTCTAACGACTTGCTAATCTTGCAAGGCGGAACGTGGTGCGGCTAGAATGGATTCCAGCCCACTCTGGTTTTGAAGGCAACGAGATGGCGGATGCACTGGCTGCGGAAGGGGCGGCAGCTCCTTTCTGCGGCCCGGGCCCGACCCTGGTCCTAACAAGACAAAAAATTCGCAAGGAGACGAAGAAGTGGCTGAGGAATCAGCACCTCGCTCATTGGAATGCTCTGCAGGGTCCTAGACAATCCAAACTTCTACTGAAGGGATGGACTGATGGACACGCCAGGGTAGCTACTGAACTACCAAGGAGTAGGCTAAGGAAGATAGCAGGACTCCTAACAGGGCACTGCTGTATGAGGAAACACCTCCACAACTTAGGAGTAGAGGAAAGTTCCCTACGTAGGGGTTGCGGCATGACTGACGAAACGTCAGTCCATGTTCTCCACACTGGGCTGTACTACGTAGGCGAATCTTCGGAGTACCTGTTATGGCCCCTGGAGACACAAGCAGACATCCATTGAAAAAGGTTGTGGCCTTTATTGAAGGGCTCGGCTTCATGGATGTCTAGGTATCAGGAATGGCACAATGGGCCCGCCAGTGGCTCCAGTGCCGGAACCTTGTGTTGTCCAGGACAAGGCTCGCCTGCACATTTAGTAGTGGTAGTAGTATCCTGAGTCTAAGATTGCCAGTGGATTTACCTAAGGTGGAAGTCTTAACTGAGTCTGCATCTACTACTTATTTTTGCACAAGGCGAAGCCAGATCTGTAAAAAGGACAACAATGTTTTCGTTAAATATGGTTTTATCTGTTTTTATCTGATTACTCAGTTACTAAAGTCTTCCACTCCTCCTCACAATCATGCTATTGGAAATTTAAATCGACGCATTTACTTTGTTTGTGCATAGCTTTTCATTTTTTCTTCACATAAATTGATATGAATCAACTACTTTCTAATTACTATGACAAATCGGTTTTATGTAATTTTTAACAAACGTTTCTGGTACGACATTGGTAAGATTGACAGTGGCGAGAAAGCCAATAAGAAATTCAAATAAATCCAATATCTAATTAAGGTTATTGCTTTTGATACAATAAATTTAATGGATATTGAAAATGGTCATTGTAGTCTATAAAGTTAACTACTGTCATATAAATTATGGACAAGCATCTATAGCCAACTCAAAAGAACGAAGACGGTGAGAATTGTTCATTATATTGAATATATTATGTAGGTACTCAGTGACTTGATAGAAATATTACTTATTTTGTAATAGAATCTTATGGTTGGAACATGTTACATAATAATCATTAAATAGTACATCTTACACATCAAGTTTGTAAGGAAAAGTAGCAAAATGTTTAAATGTATAATGGGGTCGTCCATTAATCACGTGAGGTGCTCTAAGGGTTGAGGGAATCCAGCTGAATCTTTCCAAATCTTACTCATAGGGGAGGGGGGGTCTTGCCAAATATCACGTAGTGAGGTCATGGAGTCAAGATGTCGGCTTCTAGCCACCGACTCAGGGACTAGCAGAGAAGGACTAGCAAACCTTCGAGGATGCTTCTCCCAAGACCGTCTGTGTACCTTCACGTGGTGGCCCTGTTTACACAGAACACAGCGGATCGAACCAACCTAAATCCAAGGTGTGAGATACCGTGCCGAGAGATGAATGGCACTAGGGTCAAATAGTGTCACGAACGGTTCCTCTAGGGCACCGGGCGAAGCCCTAGTAGTAACCTAGGTTTAACCCTGTGCAGGGGGTACCACAGGGTTGGACACACCCCTTCACCATTACTCGTGGGACTCAAATGGAACCAGGAAACAAAAATAAGAAATCAGATGACGGCGGGAAGTCTGAATCAGAGAGTATGCTCTCAGATGAAGACAGGACCATCGTCGGAAGCGAAAGTGACGCATCAGTGGGAACAGCTGGAACCACTGAAACGATCACAAAACAGATCGCTGGACTTGGAAAAGTGCAGCAAGAAAGGAAAACCTCGGGAGCCTTCAAAAGAAGGCAGACCAAGGTAAGAAAAATGGCAGAGGGAACATAGACGCAGGAGAAGCCTAAAGAGCAGGCTCCTAAGGAACATGAGCCCAAAACCAAAATGGGGAAGAGAAACCGCTGTGGGCATCCCCAGATTCTTAACGAGGTCATGGTTAAAAGGGTGGTTGAAAGAACAACACAATAAACACTGGAAGAATACGACCAGGCAAATACATGGGGAGAAATTCATAAAAGAACCATTAGAAAAAGTAGCGAAAGAACTGCTCTCAATGAACAGGAACAAACTACGCACCATAACGGGGCTACTTACGGGACACTTCCTCACAAAAGAGCACTTAAACAAAATAGGACTGTATAACGGAGACCTTACATGAGACCTTACAGAATGCAGAAACTGTATGGCAGAATCCAAATGACTCCAGAAGACTTCTACAACCACCTACCATCAAAGAACCTGTATGAGCTAATACAAGGAACGGATTGGCTGAATAGGTTGTAGTCAGAATACTAGTAGTATCCACAATAAGTCCAGGAGGCTGAGGTGGTACCGGCGAAGGGACGGCTCCTTGAAAAAAAAGGTCACGGTGTAAAATTGCCTGAAAAATTATTTCTAGGATGATTTCACAAATACTAGTCTTTGCTAGTCTTCGATAAAAGTAGTAGTGAACAAGTTTTTTTCTCAATAATCCAACACGTTTACAGTCCAAATAGAAGGTTTGAAGAATCTCGCGTGAGATTAGGGTAGGGAGTTAAGGAAAATTTCACAAGGGGGGAAAATTCTCAAAAACGCCTCTCGTAATTAATGGACGCCCTCTGAAATATTATCTAGTAATTGAAGAATAATTTGGAAGTTATTAATACCAAGAAGTTATGGTTAATGGGAAAATAAATATTGGTATATATTGAGCAAAGTAAACACATAATTTGATTACAAACCAGTGATAAAGAATTTTGTATGGGATATTTGGCAAAAAAGAAAGAAAGCAATTCCCTTCTTAACGAAATTTTGCCATATCAGTAAAATACAGACTAACACTTCCACAGAACAGAAAATATCAGATTGTTTTAATATCACATTGTTTTAAACAGATTAAGAATAGAATATTCAGCTCTCACACTTCATCATTTGCCCAATATTGAGTGGGAAGTAGTTCGGGGAGATCATAATATTTTTGTGATGCGTTTTATCAACACAATTTTAGCAACATAATTCCTTTATTCTACTTCTATACCTACTATAAGTTGTTGATTAAATGTCAATTTTCAGTTTCATAATGATACTCATTATAACACTGGTTTTCATTATAAAACTGTAAAATTGACCAATAGAAATCTAGATTTTCAAATACCCAAGTAGGCAGACCCAATATTTTTCTGTAGAATGTTTGACAGTTTGACTGTGTTTTATGACAGTTTATTATTTTGCGACAGTTTTTAAAAGAAATATCGAGCACCAGTCCGAAAATATACTTAAAGACCAAGGTAAATACATATTAAAACTTATTAATTTTTGTTTACAATAATTTATTACAAATTTTGTATAACAGTAACATACCTATACACTTTATGATATTAGTTCAACAACGCGGTCCCGTAGCGCAGTTAGGAAAGGCGCCGCCTAAGGTTGTTTTCGATCTGTACGTGCCGGGTTCGAATCCCGTTTGGTACATTTTTTTTTTATTTTTTTTTCAAATCAAATTTCTTCGTAGAAAAAATAGTGTATGTAACTCTCATGTAATGGTTATTAATACACTAGCATTAACCACACGAAACTCGCCTTTGGCTCGTTTGGTATCCCCGTTAATGCTTGTGTATTAATAACCATCATTACATGATCGTTGCATAATACCTATACTATTACAACTTACTGGGTGAACCAACAATTTTATTATCAACACTTAACAAAAAATGCCAATATCTTAGGAATGACAAGATATAGGTAAAAATTTGACAGTACAAAGTCAGTATAGAAAAGTGTCGAAAGGAGGAAAATTGGTGGCGCTAGTATGGCTGAAGGGTCAAAAGGTTTTAGTAGGACCGACGTGGTGAATTATTTTAGGTTATGTGAATGGAGGGTTTGTTTATTTTCATTATGTTACCTTCTATGCTTGGTTTTAGCCTTGAGTATAGAGACTGTGTATATAATCAAGGGTTTTAGCTAATTTCAAAGAAAAGATGAGTGGGTTCGCGTAGCTAGTGTTATGTTTAAGGTAAGATAATCACTGATTATTTATGTTACAGACAATGCCCCAAGAAAGATGACAAGTAGAAATGAGATTCACAGAGAATTCAGGAGTGGTTAATGTGTTGTTTATATACATTTTATTATGATTCTCTTTAAAATGAAGGTGGCTAATATATTCATTTACTTTCAAATCAATACCCAAAGACATTTTCCATTTTTGCTGCTGTCTGTAAATTATTATATCTACTTGATTAAAAATTATTTCACTTGCAGCTGGTCGGAAAAAATCCCTGAGGTGTACCTATAATTTTTTATTTTCAATTTACCTTCAGCTGGACAACTTTTCACAACATACGTTTTTTCCATTGTTAATGTATTTGAGTTTTTTATAAAAATAATAGGTAGTATATTATACACCAAGCTACTAAAGTGACCCATTTAATCCTGCGGGTGGTGTTTGAATCCTTAGGGCGGATCGCAGCGGAGCCCAAGGGAAGCAATTCACCTAAGGGATTACTGTCACTTTAGTAAAGAGGTGTATATACGCTACTTTTTGCAATTCCGGTAATTCTACTTAATTTTTAAATAAATATTAATACTGCCTACATTTGAAGCCACAACACAATAAACATCGTACGCTGTTTGTTTCTGTGTAAAAGATAAACAAAGTCACTGTCAAAACGGCGCCATTGTAAACGTGGAGAAAATCAGTGAAAATGGATAAAAGTGAGAATTTAACGTAAATCAGGCTGCTGAATAAATTACTGAAGAACTAATACCACAAAAATCGGGAAAACTATATGAGCAACAGTACGAATGTAGGGTTGGGTTAGGTTAGGTTAGGGTGAACAAATGTTACTACAAATGTCACTTCATATCCCTTAGGTCTAAAAGTGACACTTTAGTTTCCAACATGTGAGACTAAAGTGACCACTTTATGGGCTTCTTCTGTACAAAAATGTTAGCGGTAACAGCGCTGTAAATCTTCAAGGTAGAGAGATGTTACGAAAAAGCTATTCTGTACGCTTTTGATGTAACTTACATCGATGTATAAATAACATTTTCGCTGTTAAAATAACACCGACCAAAATATTCGACGTTAGGATTGTTTTGATACTGTTTGTTATAAGTTGAATAGTAAATTTTCATGAAATGAGTCAAAATGAACATCAATATAATCCCATTTTTGGGACGGTGTGTATTAGCAATATTGAAACGAAAAAATTAGCCAAATTTTAGGGTATAAATTGAAATGATTTTTTAAGAATTATATGCGTATAGAAAGAAAAACATTACGTGACTCACAAAATCCGTTTGATATACCGGAAGACCTTTTCATTGCCTATTGCAGGCTAAATAAAGAAATGAATTTGATACTTAGAGCCACATGCAAAAAATCCAGGAAATGCAAACGCCATCCACTAATAACGTATCTACAGATTATAATATAACGATAACCTAAAAATTCTTCTTCCTTCTGGTTCCTTGATCTCTTGCTTTACATCATCCGACCAATAACTTAAAAATTAGGCAAATTCTACTACACAAAATAATATGAGTGAAGTTAGCTGCGATGTAATATTGCGCTGTCAATAATTTTTTTATATCGGGTTGTTCAGAATACGATTTTCAACCGCGCTGTTGAATTTGATTTAACATTGCGATATTAACTACATCGATGTTAAATTTACAGCTGTTACGGATATATGTTCAGAATAAGCCCATTAGTCTCAGAATTGCAAAAACACTATTAACGTTATGTTAAATTAACTTGGTCGGCGTGCTCCATTCTGTCTTTGCAACCTCTAGCTACTTCCGCGCCATCTGCTATTTACTGCTGGACACTTTTTCTCTTCTTATATCTAGTTTCCATAGTAATACCACTTAATTTGAAATTTCTCAGAAAAAAAATCATAAATAGATCATAACGTCCTCTGGTTACCGATAAAAACATTCAAATTGTTGTTTATTTTTGTCTCTGGAATCTACCTTTAATGAATGTGAAAGTGACAATCTTTTTATGTAAACGAAAGAACACAGCAATCTAAATTAGGAAACAATTTGTAAGAAATTCAATTGTATTTATTAGGGCAGATTTTTCCCTACTTACATTTTGACTGTCACCACCCTTAATGAATCACCCAGTATATAGCTCACCACAATTTATACTAGAACTCCTCGTGAAGGAATTGTAAATCTTTGGAAAACAATAAGCAAAAGAAATATGTAGCTATGGATGTGACAACTTTCAAGTCCATCCCTGTGTTTTATTAACAATTCCCAAGAATTTCTTGCACACCACACTTTGAACACTTGAGGTAGGTTAATCGGATTATATACCTAAACTAAACGTTTCACATATATATAGAGATCAAATTGGTATGCATTCCAAATGGTTGAACTGATAAGTGTCACTCTCTGTGCAGACATCAGTCCTACTTAATTTGCGTAAAGAAAATTGTTCAATCGGAAAAAATACGAGATCTCTCACTTAGGGAGTCGCTCGAGTGGAGGTCTTTTTGGAGCAATGTCTGCACGATAATCCCCAATGCCACATGTCAGATTTATTTCTAATATCAGAAATATTGTGAAGAATTTTAAAAAGGTATTGTTAAAAAATTGGAAAGCATTTGACACTTTTAGTGAATATATTTTTATAGTTTGTTTATTTAGCTATAATAATGAAAATAATCGAGCTTTATATATACATCATTCCTGATAGAAAATTTTTGTTAAGAAATAAAAATTGGGTTTATTGATGTTTAACTGAAAATTTTTTGCACTAGAGTAAAAATCCAATGAAATCAGTTAATATGTGGTCATTTGATTCAACACAACTAATGAGAACAAGAACAGATCCCATTGGCTGTTTTCAGTATATTGACATATTTCAAATATTTAACATTTTAAAATGTCACCAGCGAAAAGTGAGGAATTATTGTTCGAAAGCAAGGGTTAATTGCTTGAGAGCAACAATTCCACTCTTAGCTCGCAATAAATATAACATTTCTTCTACAATCACTTAAATATATATTATAACTTATAAAATTGATAAATTCATACTTCTTATTTCAAGTACCTGTCAAATACTTTTTAAAATTTTAAACGTATAATTATTATTGTCAATACTGTCAATGTACTTCTTCTTATTCTACAATTAGAAAGGCCTCAGCTATTAGGGCCATCCGGCCAGTATATGCAAAATATTCAGAACGTGGCACAACAATTGAGCACAAAAACACAAAAAAATTAACACGGTAACATCGCAATCAAAAACACTTCCTAGACACGTTGCTCTATGATGTCACTGTCACTGTCATTAAAATTATGTTTTTCTACAATCACATTGAAAAGTAGGCTTTTTCGCTTGCCATTTACAACGAAAAGTTGACGTTTCTTGAAGAGAGTTACTTTACGCTCGCCGAGCGTAAAAAATTGCAAAACGCTCATTGCCACATACATGTTTGCTCCTTATTTTTCTATAATTAGCAAAAAATATTCAATTCGAATAACACGCGAACATTGATAAATGCTCAAAATTTTATTAACAACTTTCTTAAGCTTGTTCCTTATAGCCCTTGGCGTCGTTCTGTCAAGCAACAAGCTTCCGAAATCGGTTATAAAATTTTCTCTAACCATTTTCAATGTCCTTTGATTGATATTAAGGAAAATGTATGAGTCGACTAATTTACATTTGAGTCGCTTCACATTAGTTCTTTACTATATATAGTTTTATTATAGCACCATTCACAAACCTATAAGTAGAAGATTATTAGAAGTAACGTCGTTTAAAGAAATCTTCCTTCATAAAAATGTTATTACTATATTTAGTAAGAAGATGTTGAACAGTTTCAGCTTTTAATTTCTATTATTGCAGTTTTTTTTCAATTTGGTATCTACTGTCAAACTTTAATAGTTATTTA
>CAJUYG010003513.1:0-21102 GCA_910591675.1 Galerucella calmariensis
AACTGAGGCAACTGCAAACTGTTGCAAACAATCTACAGATAGCTCAACTGATCAATATCACACCATCACACACTGTATGGCAATGCTGGGATGCGACTTTCGAAACCATTCGGGAGTAAATCGTATACGAAAAGGGCTGCGTTCGAGAAGCTGGGTGTTGGTATGAAAATTGTTTTGAGGAGTGGGGGTAAAAGCTCACTTCGGTGTGCTAAACTCGCTCTAGCTTTTCGAACGGTGATGGAGAGTTTTATTTCAAGGTTATGTATGTTGTTGACAACTTGACAAATAAAATTGAAAAATCATTCATTAAAATATTTGCCTGTATATTTTCTCAAATTTCGAATGAGTGATCAGAGTGGATTGATTTACGAAATGGATGAGCAGCGGAGATGTTGTTATTCCAAGCTATGATGACAAAACATTTCAATCCCATTTCAGACTAACTAAACCAGCATATAATAAAGTATTAGATTCATAGGGATTATATTTTACCAATTAATTTCTCCATCATTCTTTCAAAACTATCTATGGCCTTTTCTGCTAATTCTTGTCGTTCTCTGTGTCTACGTTCTTTCTCCTCTTTTTTGTTTATTTCCCTTTGTCTAAACTCTTCACTCCATGATGACAATTCCTTTTCAAACTCAGTTTTTTGCTTTTTTGTGGTGGTTCTCCATTTTTTACTATTTTTGGAGTATGATTTGACAGCCTGAGTAGAACTTGATGCCATAGCTGTTGGTATAATGGAAAGTTTTTTTTCAAATATCTCGTCAAATTCATCAAAATAATCGAATTGAATTGGGCTGGCTTCTCCCGTAGATTGGGCTATCTATCGGACGCGTCCCCAGGTGGCGGATAGGGGAACGGCCAAGGGACTGAGTCGCCGGTCCCTTGGTCAGTGGCAGAAATAAGTAGGGTGAGGGGAGCTAAACCTTCCCAAAAGCCTTTGCGAAACATGCCACCGTGGACCAGCCTACCCAAGCTAAGGTGTAAGGAATCGTGCCGACAGCTAAATGGCCGCAGGGTAATATGCGGTCACGAACGATCCCCTTGGGGAACCGGGCGGAACCGCATTGTAATAAGCCTTCCTCTGGTAATGCGGGGCTCTGCCAGAGGTGACCAACCCTTCACTTGCTACTCGTTGGAACACACATGTATAAACAAAACAAAAAATAAAAACAAATCCCTAGGCTGAACAGAAGTGCTCACCTCAATCAAAAGCAGTAGCTGGGGATGAACAGAAATGTCCACCCTAAAATACTGCACAGAATGAGGCTGGACATGGAAAATCACCTCGTGATGCAACACAAAGGCCTAGGAGAAAGCGCATTTGTGGCGCCGAAGCCAAAAGGAGAAAGAGAGCGGAGGAATCAGGGGTGGCAGCAGCTACAAGTGCACCCCCCTCTTCCCCACTCCACCTCCAACAGCAAAGGCACTTCCTGCGGCCAGCGCCAAGAGCTCCGCTTTCAATAAAGGCAAGGAACCGGCTGCCCCTGCAGGAAGGCGCCCTCACTTGAGCACCTCCACAGAGGGGACTCCTAGAAGGCTGAAGAAGACGCGCAGCGACAGAAATGTCGCCGTGCCTTCCAAAACCTTTGCGGATGCCGCCTTGAGACACCTCAAGGTTGCCATCATAGATGAGACTCACCCGTACGGTAATCCTCTGCTATGCTAAAACTAATCAAGGTCCAAAGACTTTAATGCATTGGCATTACAGGGGCAATGAGGACTACTCGTACAGCGGCGCAAACCAGGTAGGATGGACTACACCTTACCAAAAGCATTCCGACCAATTAGTCTCACATCGTTCTTTTTAAAAACAATGGAGAGGTTATGCGAGCGGAATATTAGAAATGAAGTGCTAGTTCACAACCCACTCCATCCAAATCAGCATGCATATACTCCGGGAAGGTCACTGATTCGGCCCTTCACCAAGTGGTTGGCAGAATCGAGAGATCATTGGACAACAAATAATCCACCCTGGGTATATTCATAGATATCGAGGAAGCGTTTGATAAAACAACCTTTCCAACAATTACTCAGCAACTCAACTCCAGGAATGTACAGGGTTATTCATTATAAATTACCCACCCCCTATCATCGTTATTATTACTTAAAAAAAAAAGTCTCAGATAAAAGTTGTTTGGTTACAGCTGAATTTTCCTAATATTCCATCAAAAGTTCTGTAGCGTGCGTATTTAAGGGGATACAAAAAGTAATAGTTATTTTTTAAATGGTACACCCTGTATATTTTTACATTTTTGGAATGGACTTTTTTTTCTGATTTCAAAAATATGTAATATGTTACCCCTACCTCGTACCGTTTTTCCGTTATTAAATGTTGAAAATCTGAGTTTTAGTAATTACTGTAAATATGAAAAAGATAATTTATCAAAGTAAGGTATGAAAATAACAATTATAATTTCTTTATATGCAAAATGTCAATTATCAAACATATTAGTTGTCATTTTCATAGCTTACTTTGATGAATTATCTTTTTCATATTTACAGTAATTACTAAAACTCAGATTTACAACATTTCATAACTGAAAAACGGTACGAGGTAGGGGTAACATATTATATATTTTTGAAATCAGAAAAAAAAGTCCATACCAAAAATGTGAAAATATACAGGGTGTACCATTTAAAAAATAACAATCACTTTTTGTATCTTCTTAAATATGTACGCTACTGAACTTTTGATGGAATATTGAGAAAATTCAGCTGTAACCAAACAACTTTTATTCAAGACTTTTTTTTCTAAAAGTAATAATAACGATGATAGGGGGTGGGTAATTTATAATGAATAACCCTGTACCTCTGGTAGTAGGAGAATGGGTACTCAAGATGCTCTCTAGTAGAACAATAAGTATCAATGTAGAAGACATCACAGTAAGAAGACTGGTCATAAGGGGATGTCCACAAGGAGTCTTATCACCCCTTCTGTGGAACATAGTCCTAGACACCCTGATTAATCACCTCAACAACAATGGATTCTACACAATTGCATACGCAGATGACATAGTTATCTTGATGACATAGTTATCTTGCAGACTGGCAAATTTGTGAACACACTGTGCGATAGAGCGCAGGACGGGCTTAAATTGATTGATTGAAAAATGGTGTAAGGAAGACTGAGATGGTCCTTTTCACCAGAAAAAGAGGTTTATCGGGTTTGAAACCTCTCGAAATCTTTAAAAGCAAACTAAACTTTTCGGAAGAGGTGAAATACCTTGGTATTACCCTCGACAGGAAACTAACATGTAACTCTCATCTACACAGCAGAGCAAAAATATGTGGCTTATGAACAGTGTCGGAGGACTGTGGGACGCACATGGGGTCTGTCACCCCGTGTGGTCACCTGGATCTACACTGCAATAATAAGACCCATGTTAACGTATGGAGCAATTGTATGGGGACCGAAGGTGCTATAAGCAACGGCCATCCAAAATTTATATCAAATACAGCGAATGGCTTGTTTAAACATCACAGGAGCCATGAGAAAAACACCAACCACAGCAATGGAACTAATTACTGGTCTGACCCCTTTGAACCTGCACGTCAAGGAGGTTGCGTTAATGGCCATGGTACGATTGCGCACGGCTGGTGTAAACCCCGAAGTAGGAGTGGCCCAATTGAGGTTAAGCCTATGGCATGAAGCGCTCACTGCGCTACCTCTGCTGCAGGCAGCCAACGATGCAATTGAACCCAGGTTTTTGTTTAACAAACCCTACAAAATTCAAATAAAACAGAACACAGAGCCAGATGCTGCAAATGCAATACGCATATATACAGATTGTTCAAAAATGAAAGGAGGCTCAGGATGTGGAGTTTACTCGAGAGCACTAAGCCTAAGGATTAAGTGGGGGATGGGAAACAATACCAGCGTGGTTCAAACAGAACTGGCTGGTATCTCATTGCCACAAAATAACTAACCAGAAGAGGAATTTCTGGCAAAAACATAATAATCTGACAACGTGACAACGTGTTATATCGAAGCTAGTACTAGAGTGCCACCAAGATTTAGCTGACGCCTAGGCAGATAACAATGTTATCCTGAGGTGGGTTAAGGTGCACGACAGGAGTAAAGGAAATCGCATTGCTGATTCTTTAGTCAGGGAAGCCGCTGGACTAAAAACTCTAGGACTCAGTGACACCTACGGCCTAACGACTTCGACAATTGCGGAACTAGCCAAACGTTACACCCATGCTCAATCACTTAAGAGATGGGATGGAATCAAAGGATGCAGTCTTGCCAGGATCACCCTGGGCGACCCTGGGAAGCTGGCGCCGAAGAAATATTTGGCGATGACCAGGAAAAACCTACGTTTAACAGTAGGATTTCTGACTGATCACTGTCAACTAAGGAAACACCTCCATACTATTGGGCTAGTGGACACACCTCTATGCAGGATGTGTGAACAGGAAGATGAAACTGTCAGGCATGTCTAATGCGAGTGTGCGGAGTTATCATCAATAAGAGAATGTGTGCTTGGTGAGTCTTGGCCTACACCTGCTGATATAAAGGAGATGTCTCCTAGTGACCGGTGTACCTTCCTGACAAGGACAGGATGGACAATGACCTAGGAGGACAACTCCTCGGGAGGATGTACAATGGGTCACATGTGGCCTAAGTGCTGTGGGCCTACACCCTTCCCCTTCCTACTCTACAGGTACAGATGGGCTGGCTCCTGAAGCATTACCCCCCATGTTTTCTTTTTTTATATATATTTTTGTTTTAAATAAGTACCACTTAAATTTATTCTCACCTTGTTTTTTGGTGTTATTAAAATTTTCCGCATTTATTGCCAAAGTAATGTCATTCCCCACCATAGAATTTTTAACACCAGTGCCACACATTCTATGAACGTTTTCTTTATAACTTTATAAAAGTTGATTAAAAAAAGTATAGACTTGAGCGAGGACTTGAGGCTCCATTTCCCAATAGATGCTTCTGTAGTTGAGTAAGGTAAATATTTTTTTTGAGACAGATTTTTACTTAATATCCCTTCGGTTTGTTGTGTTTCCGTAATTCCAAAAAACTCAAAACACTGGGAACTGGTGAAATATAGTACATATAATGATCTAGAAAAAACAGCAAGGTAATTAGTTTCAGGAAGACTAAAATATTCACTTATAAAGGAACATAGGAGCGAGTTGGTGATTACCAAGTTTGTCCAAAATAGACCAATTGAGTTATCTAGAGTTATTTATATCTGCTGAAATAAACATATTGCAATCTTCTCCATTCATAGCAGATTTGGAATCATAAAGAATTACTGCATCACATAATTGATTTGTGATCAACCAATTGAGGCTTTTCTGTATAGCTACGAGTTCTGCTGTATATATGCTACTCATATCGGATAACTTATAATCAAATGATAAGTTCGAAGTTTGTATGGAAAACCCACATCCTATCCCATCTTTGGTCTTATATCCATCTGTTAATTTAAATATTTTGTCAACAAAGTTTGGCAATATTGATTTCAAAAGAACTACATCGATTTTATCGGAAGGGAATTATGACTTTGTGACTCGTAATAGAAGCTCTAAACTGCACTCTAAATACTGGGATGATTTTGTATTTTTTGTAGATTTTCCATCTTCCAAATGTCGCGGGCGCATTATAGAGCCCGAAGGGCATGACTTTGAACTGCCATAATCCAGATGCGGTAGTGGAAGCAGTTTTTTCTTCATCTTCTGGATCCGTTTGTACTTGCCAATAGCCAGACATCAGATCCAAGGTGGAAAACTGTTCACTGCCAGCCCAAGTGTCTAGCGTATTGTCGATTCGAGGCATGTGATAGCTGTTCTTCTTCGTCACGCTGTTAATGGCGATAGTCCACGCAGAATCTGGTAGTTGTATCCTTTTACTTAACGAGCACTACTGGGGACACCTATGGACTGGTAGATGGTTTTATAGCTTTCTCCATCTCTTAAATTATTCTTTCAACTTTCTCTCTCTCCGCTTGTAGTAGCCTTTGAGCTGATTGTTCAATTGGCTTGGCATTACTAGCATCGATTTTGTGTTTGACGGCTGATGCTCTACCAGTTTTTCCTCCTTTTGGTAGGAATAGGTATCGATACTGCAAAAAGGAATTCTCTCATTTTCCTTTTTTCAGCTCGATTCAAGGATTGGCCAGCTATTGACAACATCTGTTCGAATCTGTCAGTTGTCGTTGTTTGACGAACTTTACGTCACCAATATGCAGCATCCAATTCTGGTTTCCTTCTTGGGGTTGATTGGGTAATCGTTCACGTACATGGCACGTATTGGGATCTCCTACGCTCATGTTACCTGGCCTTTCCCAATTAGCACCTCTTCACCAACCTCTCCGAAAATGAAACGTTTCATCGGTTAAAATTACAGTTGCCAATCTTGCGAGAAAACATTATTCTCCCAATTAGAGGAAATCCTTTGAAGTTGAATATAAATGAAATTATTATCTCAAATGAATGATCAAAATACGCACCTTTCTCCGCAAACTCGGAATAAAAGTTTTAGAAATGAAATATAACGCGTTAATATTAAATATCCGGTTGAAAATGCATGTTTTCCCTTGGCTTCTGACAGGAGCAGATTTTTCTATGTAAAAAACAACAGAGCAAACAAGTGAAATTCGTATGGGAAACGAGCAGCACCTGTTTTTTCATTCACGGCACGTTTTACGCAGATTTAAACCCAATGAAGATGTATGTCTCGGTAATAAAATAAATAAAATTGCCTTAGGGACGACAGTGAAAAAGTGATGATATTCCCAAAAGACACAAACATATAAATATTTACGTTTATAAGAAATATGAGAACATAAAGTGTTTTGCATCATGTCTCACATGTTTTGCTTCCTTTAAAATCACATAGAGACCCCAAAGTTTCTGCTTCCTGCTTTATTTTATCTACACATTTCTCTTAACTTAGATATAATTCATTTATGCGGCTTTCACGAAATAATTCATTTCTATCTAAAACTAGAATATTATATAAGTAACATATCCACTACATTTTTACAAAAAGTGTATCATTGCAGAACAAATCTATACTAATATTATGAAATGGGGAGATTTGTATACATAAATAGACAAACTTTTCCCATTAGTTTTCATTAGCATTAACAATTATTGTCCTCACATTATCTTCTGAATATCTCTACATCCATAGTTTCGTTTTTTTGAGTTAAGCCTCAATGTTTATTCTTATTTTTATTGCTACATGTTCTCATCTCCTAGAATCTATAATTTACTGACATTCAAAATGAAGCTTTAAAAAGCACGTGATCAATAATTCAAAAACCGGATAATCAAGTATCTTTCAGAATTAGGGAAGGAAGGTGAAGATTTGACTTAAATCTAAGAAAAGTTAGAATGGAAATTCAATAAAAATAGTATAATATATTGAGTATTGAGAACGGTAAGGGTTGCTTACCGGTCGCCTCCAATTTTGCTGGAGACTGGTATTACCCTTAACGTTCGAGATGCTTATACCATTTTTTGAGCGATCGTATTAAAATAAATTTCGAATAAAATGTTAAGGGTATGGGTTTATTGATACACTGTTTTCATACGGTGTGAAATAGTTTTTATTTTAAAGAAAAAGGCACTCGTACATACGTTGTGATCTCAAGGTGTACAGAGAGAGAGTGTGATTCTCGAAAAGTGCCGGCATACACTCGGTACCCCGGTCGAGAGGGGAGGGCGGCCACCACAGAGGCGTCACAGATACAAATAGCATAGGTGCAATTCCAACACTCCCTCCCAACTATGTCTCATTTGTATTAAGCTACATTTTAATAATATCATAAAAATTGCAATATTACATGGTTTAAAATACTAAAAATTATTAAATTTCAATATTACATATTTAAGTTTGTATTTTTCATTACTGTTGTCGTTCTATCGTTTCAGCTTGGTTTCAATTATCCGGTTTGATATCTAAAAAAAATATAACACACATAAGTTGAATATCACTCGTTACATTCATTATCCTATTTGTCAATCGTTTATGTAACTCAAACGAAAGAGGTTTTGTAAATATGTCAGCGACCTGATCTTTAGAGGGTATCCAGCTAATTTTCACCAATTTGCGATCTACACATTCTTTAACATAATGCTCTCTCGTTTCAGTCATATGTCGAAGTTTATTACCTCCACTTGTTTGTGCACTGGCTTCAGCCGCTTTATTGTCGCACCAAAGTCGCATCGGATAAAATGATTTATCAAGAATAATCTTTAGCGAATTATTCATGGCAACTAATTCTTGACAAGCTTCACTCATAGCGACATATTCAGCTTGACAAGTGGATAAAGCAACATAATTTTGTTTGTGTGTTCTCCAAGTTATAGTGTCACCGTACAGCTGGATAACATAGCCACATGTCGTTAAGGAGCCTTTACAGTCGGCAAGACTCGAATATGCTTGCATATCGTCTCATTCTGATGAATAAGTCAACCCTAGATGTTTGGTTCCTTTCAAATAACGAAATACGTGTTTAACCATTCTCCAGTCGTTTTCAGTAGGATTTACTTTATGTCTACTCAACACATTGACAGCATACGAGATATCAGGGCGAGTTGCGCCTGCTAGATACAAGAGGCTTCCTACCGCTTCACGGTATGGTATATTATCACTCGTTTCAGTTACTTGTAATAACTCATTATTACAATCCGTTTCTCTAGATTTGCGATCTCTGTTAGCAACTTGAGCTGTGACCATAGGTGTTCTTTTGGCATGAGCATCGCTCATCTCGAATTTAGCGAGTATTTTGTCAACGTAACGCTCTTGACTAAGAACTATAATTCGTTTTTCACGGTCTCTTTTGATAAATATCCCTAAAAATTATTTTGGTTCACCTAGGTCAGTCATTTCAAATTCACTCTTCAATGCGTTTTTCACTTCGTTCAATTTACTCTTGTCGTTAGCTGCTATTAATATATCGTCCACGTATAGGAGCAAAACTAGAAACTTCTCATCGTTTCGCCAGGTAAATAAACATGGTTCTGTATTACTAGTTTTTAAACCGACTCTCAAAGCTACTTCGGTAAATCTTTTGTTCCATCTTTTTGGGCTTATCTTTAAACCATACAAGGCTCGTTTTATTTTGCTAACTTTGTTTTCTCTCTCCTTTTCAGGTATTTGGACTCCATCAGGTATTTCCATAAAAATCTCTTCATCTATCGTTCCGTTCAAAAAGGCTGTTTTAACATCTAATTGACACACCATTAAATCGTGCTTATTTATTATGGAAATAACGGATCGTACAAGAGGTAATCTGGAAACTGGTGCGTAGGTTTCCTTCAACTCATAAATGTTTTTGTCTTTAAATCCTCTTATCACTAATCTGGCTTTGAATTTTATATTACCATCCTTTTCAATTTTTCTCTCAAATACCCATCTTGAGTCTATAATATTAGCCTTTTCACCGTCAGTCGTAGTTTTAGGCCTTTGGGCTATTTCCCATACTTCGTTCTTAATCATTGACTTTAATTCGCTGTCAATCGCTTCTTTCCAGGACATAACTTCGTTAGATTCCATTGCTTGTTTATATGAGATAGGATCTTGGTTTATTTTGGCCAACAGCGCATAATACATTTCGTCTTCAAGATTTTGTATTTTGTTATAGTACTCATCGTTAAATTTAGCGGCGAACAGGAGCTTACCCTCAAGTTCATCATTATTTAAGTTTTCATGTATAATCAAATCATTTGACTCAGTAATTTCCATACAATCACTCGTTTCTTTCACATCTTTGTTACCTATATTTTTCCGCAGTCATCCCCGTCTTTTCTTTGATTCTCCCTCCGTTTTTGACAGTTCCTTAGAGCAGTCCTTTTCATCTGTAAATTTAATAAACCAACTGTCTTTATTCACTCCGTTTTCTTCAACCGGCCAGTCTTTGATGCTATTTCGCTCATACTTATCACCATATACCAACTTTTCGTTAAATTTTACGTCTCTGCTCTCGTAAAATTTGCCTTCCTCAGGTTTCAAAAGCTGGTAGCCAGTGGGAGTATATCCAACTAAAATCACTCGTCGTCCTTCGAATCGAAACTCAGGCCCTGTCTTGCGTTGTACTTTTATATAAGCCAAGCAACCAAATCGTCTGAGTTGATTCATGTCATAATTGTGATGTGGTGCAAACTCATTCATAGGTGTAATCATGTCGTTTGACTTATGCGGGGTTCTATTATAAGCGTGAACAGCAGCGTTTAAAGCTAAATCCCACATGTTCTCTGGAAATTTCGCATCGTACTTATACGTTCTCACTTTCTTTTGAATGGTTTGATTGAAACGTTCAGCTACTCCGTTGTGTTCAGGAGTATCCGGACTGGATAATTTTTGTTCTGCTTGTAATTTGTTCAACACTACAATCGTGTGACCACCCGTATATTCAGTACCTTGATCTGAACGTAAATAGCAAACCTTCGCGTCTCGTCCTAACAAGTTTCGCCCACTTCGTTCAAAAGCTTCAAAACAATACCCTGTGTCGCTTTTATTTTTCATTTGGTAAGCCATGGCAAGGCGTGAGAAGTCATCGATAAATACTGAAATGAATCTGTATCCTTTAGGATAAGAAGGGGGGTTTACGGGTCCCATCGTGTCTGAGTGAATGATTTGTAAAGGCTCTGTTGCTCGTGTACGAGTCGTATTAAAAGGTAATTTATTGATTTTTGATATCATACAAACTTCACAGTCTGGAATTGTTTCATCAAAGATTGCCTCTTGTAATTTTTTATTTTCAGGAAATTTTTTTTGTAGACATTTGAGATAGCCTAAAGATGCATGACCCAGTCGGACATGCCAGAGCATTGCTTTGTTGTTTCATTTGAATTTAATATATTTTTCATTAAATGACGATTCATTTTCTGGGATCTCAATGATTGGCAATTCGTCAATATCGTTCAATTTTCTATTCCAAATAGTAGTATCAAAATTTGAATGTTCATAAATTTTTTCTTTTCCTATTTCAGGATTTTGAATCTCCTCGTTAATCTTTCCATCACCTTCGTTCAACGCATCTTTATCTAATTTCTTCAGTTCGATTGGACATTCAGATATTCCACTACCATTTACTATATCTTTGTTTTCTACATCATCATTGTTAGAATTCAAATTTGATATTAAATTTCCACGCATCGTTACACTTCTTGTTTTATGTCTCATCTCGTTTACAGCTGTACCAGTGTTTTTCGTTAAACATGCTACAATTCGCTCATTGAATATTTTCTCATCATCACTTGTTTCGTTAAGTATGTTTTTATTAATTTCAAGCTCAATTATCCAGTAAGGTCTATTGTATACACCCGTTATAAATGATTCATTGGAATCTGGATCAAAAATGTCTATTCTTTTGTTATCTAAATAAATGCTCAGTCCCATTTCAGCAAATTTCCTTAATGACAGTAAGTTATCGGTAAGAGCCTTAGCACAAATTACGTCATCTACTTTAAAAATCTGACCATTATCTAAAATCATTTCAATTTGACCCACTCCCTCCGTTTTCAGATCCGCCGAGGAGTTTTTATTAGCACACTTAATGACTCCACAATTTCCCTCGTTAAATGTTTTAAAAATTACTTTTGAGTTTGTAATGTGTTCTGTAGCACCTGAATCTGCAAGAAATCTTGCAACTAGTTTACCTTGATCAAGTTCACTTTCATATTCATCAATCGTTTTATTCATACTAATACTATTTAGGTTGTTTGTATACCAGTCGTTTCATAATGAGTTTTTATTAGTTTGTTGTTTTTTTTGTTTGTCTTGGTGTCACCTGGCTTCAAGTTTGCGTTTTCATGTTTCTTAGGCTGGTTTGGCTTTCTATTGAAGCTTTTGTAGTTACCTCGACCTCGTTGGTTGTTAAATCTCGGTTTTTTTGAATCATAATCTCTTGAATTGTCACTGTTTCTGCGCTTTAGAAATTTTCGTTTGTCTCTACGGAAATCTTGATAATTTCTATATCTGTCGTTACCTCTCGTGAAACCTCGGTTCCGTCCGAGCGATGAACTACGCTCTTTATTCGGTCGTACTCGTACACTTCGTTCCGGACAGTCGTTAGCTATGTGAGTCGTAAATTGGTTACACTGGTAGCATTTTCGCAAACCGGTTCCTTTATAACGACAATCACGACTGTGATGTCCATAGTCATCACACTCAAAGCATCGATCTTTCGGATCCCGCTTGATTGCAAGAGCTGCTCTTGTTTCTGAACCCGTTTGATTTTTATTGGCTTCCGCTTGTATTAAAAACATTTTGAGTTCTTCGTAACTTAAACCTTTACCCGTTGTCTTTTTCGTTACAAACTCAATTGATTGCACATCGGGAGCTGTAGCCATGATAGCATTATAAAAGGCGTCTTGTTTCTCTTCTTCTGACAAAGAGTTCGTACCAGAAACGTTTTCATAGCTTCGAACAACTTCCTCAAATTTCTCACAGAAATCTGAAGAGGTTTCCTTGCCCGGTATGTATTGTAGGCTATATAATTTTTTTCTGATCATAACCGTCGTCATATTTGTTTCGCATCGTTTAAGTTCTTTTATTTTAGCCAGTATTTCAACTGGATTTTTCAAGTGAACCTAACCTTAGAATGATAATTATTGTGGTCAAGTCGATTGATAAGAATGTCTCTGACTTTAAATCTATGTTTTCCAGTAGTTGCTTCGTCAAAGGTTTGACTGGGAATAACGTTCGAGTCGGTTATATATAATAATTACTTTGATCTCAGCTCTGATGAGAAATAGTCATAGAAATGCTCAAATTTTATTTGAGCCGTCAGCTTATAATCCCGTCGTGTGCTAGAATCTTTACTTATTATTTCTAGTTTAATAGCCTCCTTCACTTCGTTAATGACCGAGTTAGTTTCGGCATGTTTCCTAGTTTGTTTGTCTGCTCCAGGGCAGTTTAACTCCCTTCGTATCAGCTCGGAAATTTTATTTTCCCATTTATCGTCCAACCGATCGTTGTCACTGCTACCATTTGTCGCGTGTTTCAGCACAAACTCGTCAAGTCTTTTTGCTTGAGTGTCTAGATTTTCCTGTTGTCTTTTCAAGTCGTTTAACATTTCTTGCTGCAAAGTTTCAAGGCTTTTAACAGTATTTACTACACCAGTCAACATCTGACTTTGCTGTGTCATAAGTTTATTGGTAGCTTCACAGAATTGTGTAATAATCGTTAGCGCATCATTAGATTTCGCATCATTGACAGTTTTCGGCACATTGATTGCCGGAGCAGGAATGGAATCATTCCTAGGCGAGTCTGCTTCAGTCGTTCTGTTTTCGTTCAACTCGTTCGATCGTCTATTCGTGCTGTCGTTCAATCGTACATTCGTGATCGTATCGTCCATATCGATAAGCAGATCATCTTCTTCCTGTTGGCTTATGGCTTTTGGCATCATTAAACTCTTGCCTGCCTTCTCTTGGCTACTTGTTCGTTCGTTCAATATCTTCCATTCTTCTCTTGAAAGTGTTATTTTGGCTAAGAAGTTATTTTCAGAAATTAGTTATTATGGATGCCAAAACCTGTTTCTCTAGCCCGGTTGACTGAACATCAAGTATGGCCAGGCTGAGACGAGTCAGCACATATACATCCGAACATCAGGATTGCACATATACAGACCCTAGTCACCTCTATAATAGCTAAGTACACTGTATCAACTATTATATTGGTGCCCAACATTACAGTAAGATCCAAATAATTTAAATATTGGCTTTAAAATAAATTAAGACATTCATGTACATGTTAATGTGTAAATAATACACAAATTAAGAAATTCACTAATGCAAAAACACACCTGCTTTATACTCAAGGCCTGTTCGAGTTATGAGAACAGCATTGCATCCGGAGATCGTTATAGTTATCTCTTCGTTTGGGTGATTATGGTTAAATTTGAAAATATTTTCAAATTTAGTCATCAAGTTCTCAAATACTTTATCTATCGTTTCTTGTTCCAGTACTATAAAAATCAAATACGTTATCAATACAGAATATAATAACTTCTATTAACTGATCAGTATATTTTTTCATTTGAGTTTCTAAAACTCAAGCGTTTATGCCGGTACAGCGTACAGCAAAAGCATTGCCCAGGAAAGCTAGAGGCGCGCATTGAACACTTCGTTTGGTCGACCAACATTGTTATTTATTTATTTTTTATTCTTATCTTTTCTCTTTAAAACAAAAAAAATAGATTCGACAGAAAACCTTTCTCTATTGTGTGTACGTCTTTCATAAACATGCGGCACTTTGTCGTCATCCGACCAACACAATCCGCTAGATAATTACCCATAATTTGGGCCTCGTTCACTTCGTTGTTTCAACTATCGTTAAATATTCTGTTTGATTCTCAAACTTGTTTATCTTTATTGAATTTAACTTGCAAGTTAGTATGTTTTAAACCAAAATACATCATCAAATTTCAACTAACATTTAATAGTTATTTTCCTAACAAGTGCGGAAAGTGATACTTTCCCGCACGCGACTGCAGTTGACCCGAACGACGCGAAGCGGAGTTCGGGCAAGCGGTCAAGGGCGGGAAAGATACTTTACGCATGAGTTTGGAACATTATTTTTTCTACGACCGTATATACATAAAGTATATCAACCCATTTTTCAAAATTTATTTTATCTTAACATGCATAATATACAAAACTTTAACCAAAAACTATTATTATTATTATCAATTATTATTATAAATATTATTATTAGAAACACAATTTGTTGCATTCTGTGAATTACTTAAAATTGCGGGTCCAGTGGAGT
This sequence comes from Galerucella calmariensis, assembly GCA_910591675.1. Lineage (NCBI taxonomy): Eukaryota > Metazoa > Arthropoda > Insecta > Coleoptera > Chrysomelidae > Galerucella > Galerucella calmariensis. Next base: position 14,747 of record CAJUYG010003513.1, read on the forward strand.
TATTTGGTATTAACTGGTGAGTGAATGACGTTTATGAGAATGGCATCGTTTGCAGGTCACATAAAGATGACGATGAAGGTAACGGCAACAATTTTAAGTCATTTGTAGATGAAAGAATTTCATTTGATATATTTTTCTTATATCAAGCCTGGGTGGTTTGATAGGTGTTTTATGACACTACTTTGAAGAATGTACAAGGTTATATCAAAATATTTTCATTATTTTATATTTTCAGAAAATTTGAAATGCAACAAAAAGCTAGAAAACATGTAGATTTTATTTGATGGACTATTTATTCACCTGGTTTAAGAATAGTTATAACTTCCGAAGTAAAAAACTATCTAATAAGGTCAAAATTTGAATAATTTTACTTTCCCGCACTAGTGCGGGAAAGTGACACTTTCAAAGCTAAAATGCGTGCGGGAAAGTGGCTTAAAGCGCATGGTAGTAGAAAAAAATAATTTGATATCTAGATAGATCTTTTCAGTTAGTTTTGTCTAGAACATACATAATGTATACCTGATAACTTCTCGATAGAATGTTATTAAACTATTTCATAAAAATCTGTTTTTATCTATTTTATAAGCAATATTGTTAGACATGTTCAATGAATTAATTGTTTTACGTAGTCGTCCATATCGTTAAATAAAAATTTCTACTTACTTGCGGAATTAACATCATTTTGCATGAGCTCATCCATTATCACGTGGTTCTTTTTCACTTGTTGTTATTTTGAAAATGAAGTTTTAGATTTTCACAAAATTAAATCGAACACTCTAATTTGCACAGTGGAAGCTGCTGGGCCCATAACCTGTTAATGGTATAGGTTTAATGATACACTGATTTTATACGGTGTGAAATAGTTTTTACTTTAAAGAAAAAGGGACTCGTACATACGTTGTGATCTCAAGGTATATAGAGAGAGAGTGTGATTCTCGAAAAGTGCCGGCATACACTCGGTACCCCGGTCGAGAGGGGAGGGCAGCCGCCACAGAGGCGTCACAGATACAAATAGCATAGGTGCAATTCCAACATAAAATAATTCAAATTTCTTCGAAATGAACGAGATATCAAAAGTGACATTTATACTTCTGGATCAGTTTAAAATATAATTCGCATTTTGGTGGAATTTATACTTCTCGATCAGTTTAAAATATAATTTGTATTTTGGTGAAATTGCTTTTATGCTATTTATTACTTTTTATATTGTTCGGTTCTGTTCTTTAAAAAAATATAAACCTTTTTTTTTATTCCTTTTGTGTAATGAATGGAGTAACATATTATTCATGACCACTTAAATGTATGTGGGGCCAAGACGTCGGTAAGTAATTTACTTACCGACGTCTGAACGGTGAGTAAATCACTTACCGACGTGTTAGACTTAGAAACCAGTAAATACAACCTACCGTTCTGACAACCGATACTGTAAATGAACAAAAAAGATCCGCGCAAAAAGATATAATGATCATAATATATATTCCAAAAGAAAATAAACTTCATATTAGCTTTTTCTCCAACTATGAAATTGTAATGTATCCACCACTATATCTTATCATTTTAACGTATTACTTCGTCTTCTTCAAGTATAGTGACGTTCATCAATCACTTGCGAATAAAAAATGGGGGCGCTTTTAATTTCCGAAAATTCGCCATGGTTCATCGAAAAAATGGATAGTTATTTTAAAATAAATCGAACTCCAATTTCATACCACTTTCGAATACTTTCAACTGTTTAGGAGATAACCAGCAGTGTAGGGGCTCGGGAAAAATTGGAAAAATTCATATACTGAATTAAATGGTCGTATTGTTCTCCGTTTGCTGCTAAACAGTGTCTCAAACGATCATAAAATTTCCGCCGTACAATATTAATAAATAAATAAATAAATTTGGAGCAAATAACTTTGCTACATTTTGAGTTTAGGACAAAAATTGTGAAAAAGAACTGAAAACAAAAAAAAAAAATTCACCACAGCGGCGAATCGAACCGCCATACTTAGGCTTCAGCTTTAACTCATATTTCCCGAGCCTGCTGGTTATCTCCCAAGCGGTTGAAAGTATTCGGAAGGGGTATGAAGATGGAGTTCGACTTTTTGAAACATAACTATCCATTTTCTCATTGAACCAGAGCGAATTCAAGAAAATAAAAAGTACATTCGAACTTATATTTTCCAACGATCTTTCCAAATATGTTACTATTTTTGTAGTGGATAGACAAAGATATATTTCGTTATAGTTATTTATCTAATTTTGACATATATTATATAGTAACATTTTTCAAAACTGACTTCCGTTAGCAAACGTCACATTTGTCATAACCAGTTACATGATGAAAAATATTATGTAACTGGTGATGGAGAATTAATTTTATCACCAGTTAATAAAAACAAGAGAGAAAAGAAGGAAGTTTAATGTCATATTATAGAAAAATAACAACTGTTATAAATTGTACTAATGACTAGTTGACTTTTAATTAATTTCCACAACAGTAAAAATATTCTTCCAGAACTTTAGTTCGAAGAGCAAAGGAAATAAAACGATGCGTTTTGCATAAAGATCTATTCAACAGTAACGTCCCCCTTCGGCAATCGCCTAGCGGAAACTCAAAACAATGACAAAGCGACGTTGCCACTTTGTTCACAAAATCATAGCTCTTACAAATAATAAAAAATTAAACTGAGGCGTTAACATGCCGCCCGCCTTGAAACACTAGGTTTTCAACAAAATACAAAGTCTATGAGTCTATAGGTAAGGGGCAAATGTGTGTAAAAGGTCTTTTTATAAGCCCACAGTTTTTATCAGAGCAACACGAGCGACACTATCTTTACCGAGAAACACTTAAGCACTTTACCCATTTTCCACTTTATGGGTGGCGAATTATCATCTTTAACAAGCACTATCGCGCCCGGTTTCAAACTATCACCATTTTGTCTCCACTTTCTTCTTTGTTGTAGTTCAGAGATATACTCTCTGCTCCAGCGGGTTCAAATGTGCTGCTTCATTTGCTGCAAGTGCTGGTACAATAGCAAATGGTTGCATGGTAAGCTTCTTACGTCCGGACTTGGTATAGGGCTTAATTGACGCCCAATAAGGAAGTGTGCCGGTGTTAATGGACTGAGATCGTCGGGGTTAGGGGAGAGGACTGACAGAGGACGTGAATTCATTATCGCTTCGACCTCTACGAGTAGGGTATAGAAATGCTCGAACGCTAATGGAATGTCAGAGACAACGCGCTTCAAGTGATATTTCATGGTTTTCATGGTATAAAGTGCCAATCCACATCTTCATTGCATAACCCGTTAGTAAAGGTGACTTCATTGTCATTAATAAATCGTCCCAAATCTTTCAATTCTGAACACGCCCCTATAAAATTACTACCATTATCCGAAAATACAGTAGAAGGTTTACCTCTGCGAGCAGAAAACCGCCTTAAAGATAGAACAAAAGCTTGCGTGGTAAGATCGGTAACTAATTCTAAATGCACCGTCTTGGTAAGAAAACAAACATAAAAAGCGACATAAGCCTTTGATAATTTAGCTCCCTTTCCTGTTCGGGATTTTATGAGAAAAGGCCTGGCATAGTCTACTCCTACTACATCGAAAGGATGCTTTGGAACCAAGCGATGTTCAGGTAAATTTCTCATTATGGATGTTAATGCTTTAGGATTATATCTACTACATTTCACGCAATCATGAACAATTCTTTTACATAAGTTGCGGCCCGAAATCAACCAGTAATTTTCTCTAATGGACGCAAGCAAATGCTGTGGCCCACAATGATACAACTTTATGTGCTCATGTCTCAAAATCAGTTTAGTGAGCTGATGGTTATATGGCAAAATCAACGGGTGTTTTTTCTCAAATTCAAATTTAGCATTTGATAATCTCCCACCAACTCGTAACAATCCAAACTGGTCAATAAATGGATTCGAGCTTGAAATTTTACATGACTTAAGTTTTCAATTTTGTATTTGCTTTATCTCATTTTTGAAAACGTCTGAACATGTTTTAATGTTAATTTGAACGATTGGTCAATTTCATTTTTTAATAATGGGCCGGTCTTGCGCTCGGTAGGCCTTTTACAATTGTTCACAAACCGAAGCAATAACGCGACAATTTGTCAACTTTATAAGCGCAGAAAACCTGTGAAGGATGTGGTTTTCGCTAATTTCAGTAGCCGTATTGCAACTAGTTTCCACTTTCCCAAGATCAGGTATAGCAACCTTTTGTTGCGGATTCTTTGGCCATTCTGACTGATCCAACTGCAAAAAGTTGGGTCCATGCCACCACACATCTAAATTATTAATGTCGGTGAATTTAACTCCACGTGATAAATAATCGGCTGGATTATCCCCAGTTGAAACATGTCTCCAAACGTCATGATTGGTAAGAGTTTTTATTTTTGAGACCCTGTTCCCCACAAACGTTTTCAATTTATCTGGTGGTGTTTTTATCCACCCCAATACAATAGTGGAGTCAGTCCAAATATATATTTTTTTCAACCCTAAGTCTTAATGCCGTCGACACCTTGTCCGCTAACTTAGCAGCAACAAGTGCACCACAAAGTTCCAGCCGTGGTAATGTTACTGACTGCAAAGGTGCAACCTTTGCCTTTGATGCCAATAGGTATACATAAATATCATTATTGGTAACACCGGATCTTAGATAAATGCATGAACCGTATGCCTTTTCGGAACTGTCTGAAAAGCAGTGCATTTCTATATACATCGGGTTTTTGCATAAAGTGAGGCTCAATCCTTAAACCATTTAGCGCTTTAACTTCATGCATAAATTCTGACCAAACAGATGCGATATGGTTCGGAAGTTGATCGTCCCATGCCAATTTTTCCAACAAAAGACTTTGTAATAGCTTTTTTGTTACTATAATACAAGGGCTAATTAATCCTAAGGGATCAAAAATTATAGAGCTATTTGACAATATTACCCTTTTTGTAACGGCTTTACTATGTGGAATGTTTTTGACGTTAAACATTAATTCATCTTGTGCGGGACACCAAGTGAGTCCCAGAATCTTTTTAACGTCACTTTCCCCCAAATGAATAATATTAGTTAATTGGTCTTTATTAGGTGCCTATACCGTCCAAAATACTTGGTTCATTTGAAACAAATTTTCTTAAAATAAAACAACCCGTTTCAAGTGCATTGAAAAACAATTCGGTTCGTTTCGCTTCATCGACATTATCCGCTCCTGTCAACAAATCGTCTACGTAAAAATTATTCCGTATAATATTTGCAATGTCTGGATATTCTGATTGGACCTTATCTGCAATTTCAAACAAACATTTAATCGCCAAGAAGGAGGTTGGAGTGGTTCCGTACGTTACAGTGTTTAATACGTAAGTGTCAATGGATTCATTGGTATTGAATCGCCATGAAATTTTCTGCAACGATCTGTCCTCTTCGTTAACCAGTACGGATCTGTACATTTAAGTGCAATCAGCAGCGATGACAATGCCATGTTGCCCGAACCGAGTTAAAATCGAGATCAAATCCTGCTGGATAGTTGGTCCAGTCATTAAAATATTGTTTAAGGAAAATCCTGTGTTACTTGAAAGCGATGCGTCGAAAACTACCCTTAAAGAAGTGGTTATAGCTTATTCTCTGTAGACTCCATGATGACTCCTATAATAACTTGAAGGTGCCTCGCTGTCTTAAATATTTACCATACCATACCAAATATTTACATATAAACTAACTGTATAAATTCTTCGATAAACTCACAATATAATCATTTATAATCGCTTTTATCATTGAGTCTACGTTCAAGACTTAAAAACCTCTTTTTTTCTTCATTAAATGAATTACCCAATTCTGATACTTCCATTCTTACTGGCAGCTTTACTACGAAAGCGCCTTCATGATTACGTTTGGTGTTTGCTGAAAAATGTTTTTCGCAAGACATTTCTTCTTCCGAATGGAGCTTGGCACTAACTTCGCAATTATTCAATTCCCAGAATTTTCTCAAGTCGTCCTGAATCTGCTGCTCTACCGTTATACCCAGATTGCAGCTCAATCCAGTTTTTCTCTTATATCCACACAATGGTCCGGTAATAACCCATCCCAAGTAACATTTTTAAGTGAAGCCAGTTTTAATTATGTTTTATTAGAGTTTTATAAAAGCAGAATTATACACTCTTGTTTTAAAAAGGTTATAATATGTACTTTTATGACTTGAAGGCAATATTGCTTCATAGTATAGCTTTAAAAAGAACTTTAAAGTATATTCTCAAATCCATATTATTTTGAAAATATTGTAATCTTATTACTCCCCTATAAGTATCCTACAATTTGCAGTGATAGGGCAGTTCACACTTATAATACTCCTAAAGATAATTTTGT